>JAFJYI010000544.1:22500-25000 GCA_019022655.1 Acacia acuminata
TAAGATTGAATAAAAATTCGATTAATCATTTGATATTGATATAATTGCTATGCTTAGTGTGCGACTCGTTGCGTTGGTTTATTTTTTTTAGAATGGTTAGAATAAAACAAAAAAATAAACCAACTCGTAGTAGTAGTATTAATTAATTAATAACTAATTAATTAATAACTATAGAACTAATAACCAACTCATCGCTTCGCCATTATCTGGATCTAAAGAACCAGTCAAGATATAAGTAAAGATATAATATATTGGCGATATCATTATACCAACTGAAATATTGCATAAAAAAAAAAAAAAAAAAAAGAAAAACGAATCGGATTATGAGTTGTGAAGCAATAAGAATATATATATGGATAACTGAAAGGGTGAAAGAAAGAGAGAAAAAGAATATCAATGATATAGAATTCTAATATGTAAGGTCTATGAGTCATGTCATAAACGGTAGTGTAATAAAGCATCAATAGTAATTAATCCATAATTAGATAACTATATTGATCGAACAAACAAATCAAGAGCCCCGAGTCACTAAAAACTGAGAAGGTTGACTAAAGAAAAAACAAAATGGAATTGGAATTAATTAGAGGCTCCATTGTACAATTGAGACCTAACCATTAAGCGAGAAGCGATGGGAACGACGGAACCTGTGAATGCCTAAGATCTTATTAAAAACAAATCTTAATGATTCATTAGGTGGGATGGCGGAAGGAACCAAAAACCAATCCATTTATTCTGAGGAATCATGTTCTGAGGAGTCATGGGCTAACCCTACATCTGAAATAGATAATGAAAGAGTAAATATTCGCCCGCGAAAATTTGGATTTTATTGGATTTCTAAATAGAGGCCAATCCGATATGGTAAAAAAAGGAAAAACAAAATAAAGATTCGTTAGAACCTTATAACATAAGAAAACAACATTATCTATTTATATCTAGATAACAAGAATTGTCTATAATAGAAAAAGAATATTTGTATTTGTAACAAAGAATACTTGTTTAGTTATATATCAAAACAAGATATACAAATTCTCAATAAACCAATAGATTAGATGAAATCTCAAAAAGTCCCACCACGATTCGATATATTATTCATGAAATCCATGTATATTTATATTCTATTTTAATCGTTTCTTCATTCGCGAGGAGCCGTATGAGGTGAAAATCTCATGTACGGTTCTGTAGTAGAGATGGAATTGAGAAAAAACCATCAACTATAACCCCCAAAAAACCAGATTTCGTAAACAACATAGAGGAAGAATGAAAGGAATATCCTCTCGGGGTAATCATATTTGCTTCGGTAGATATGCTCTTCAAGCACTTGAACCCGCTTGGATCACATCTAGACAAATAGAAGCAGGGCGGCGAGCAATGTCACGAAATGCCCGCCGCGGTGGAAAAATCTGGGTACGCATATTTCCAGACAAGCCGGTTACAGTAAGACCTACAGAAACACGTATGGGGTCAGGAAAAGGATCTCCCGAATATTGGGTAGCTGTCGTTAAACCGGGTAGAATACTTTATGAAATGGGCGGAGTCACAGAAAATATAGCCAGAAAAGCTATTGCAATAGCAGCATCCAAAATGCCTATACGAACTCGATTCATTATTTCGGCATAATAATTAAAACCAAAGGAAAGAGGTCTTTGGGATAAAAAAAAAACAATTGCAATTGTAGGTTTCTTTTTTTTTTTTTTTTTTGATACACAATATTTCTTTTTTTTACTTCGCCCTTTGCACTGTTTGCACTGAAAGAACAGAGAAAAAAAAAAAATGATATGATTCAACCTCAAACCCATTTGAATGTAGCCGATAACAGCGGGGCCCGCGATTGATGTATTCGAATCATAGGAACTAGTAATCGACGATATGCCTATATTGGTGACGTTATTGTTGCTGTAATCAAGAAAGCAGTACCAAATACACCGTTAGAAAGATCAGAAGTGATCAGAGCTGTAATTGTACGTACTTGTAAAGAACTAAAACGTAACAACGGTATGATAATACAATATGATGATAATGCTGCAGTTGTCATTGATCAAGAAGGAAATCCAAAAGGAACTCGAATTTTTGGTGCGATCGCTCGGGAATTGAGACAGTTAAATTTCACTAAAATAGTTTCATTAGCACCCGAAGTATTATAAGACGAGACTATGATATATTTATAGTATTTGAATGAAATAGATTAATTAATAGATTGATTATGTGTCACGCATATACCTTTTCTTTTGTAATTATTATAAAAAAAATTCAAAATAAATAAATATAAGAATCAATATATCAATATAAATATTAAATATAAAAATATCAATATAAATAAATAAAAAAGAGAATAATTAAAATATATTAAAAAAAATCAAATAATAATGAATTTTAATAATTAATAAAAGAGCATGTTGATTATATCAAAAGTCAAGGGCAACAATCATTTTAGTTTATCATGGGTAAGGACACCATTGCTGACATAATAACCTCTATACGAAATGCTGACATGAATAGAAAA
>JAFJYI010000544.1:30000-60749 GCA_019022655.1 Acacia acuminata
TTTGCAACTTCTTAACTTAACCCTATGATTCCAATCTTCTCTGAAGATACAAAAAATAGAGATCCGAAAGCTCTTCTTTGTGGTTATAATGCCAAAATCTCAAGTCGGCTCACTCGTCTTTATTTTGATCGTTACTGGCCTCTTGAATATTCTTTAACTTTTTTTCTTTTCTTTGATTTGTTTTATTTTGTGTGTAATGTGGCTTTACTACTGTCTTCTTTATTATTGATAGGAATTCTCTTGTTAAGACCCTATAAAATCGATTAAAAAAAAACCTCAGATTCATACTAAAACCACGATGATTCAATAAAACCTTTAATCTAAGTCCAAAAATTCCCTGAGTAAGAACTATTGGATCATCACTTATTCAATGAATAGATATAATAAAAAATCAAAATAAACGTTTGTCCTTTGATAAAAGAAAGGATAAGCGGCGGTTTGAAAGAATCAAAATATTTCGATTTATTATAACTTCTAACTCCTTGAAAAAAAAAAAAATTTAAGTCCGGTTGCGGGGTCTAAATATTAAGTATGAATCATAGTTCTAATACTTTAGAATCCATTTTCTATATTCCGTGCTCCAGATACTAGAATAAATATCCGACGGGGTAAAAAAAACCATCTCTATCAAGATGACAGACTCACTTTCTGTACTATCAATAGGATCAATTATAACAAGTCACACACTCATATTCCAGAAATACAGAAGAAAAGAAATTCCACGATCGAACTAAACTACCAAACCAAAATAGAATGGGCTAAAAATCTAAGACCCAAGTGCTTCACTTTGTATTGAAAAATTAGTTAGTCGGTTCTTATGAATCTAATTCATAGAAATTCCGTCCAGTAAAATGGAAGAATTATAAATCTCCAAAATAATAGATAGAAATATCGCAAATAGGGCCATTGCAACACCCATCAAAGGAGTAGTTCCCCAACCAGGAGCTACTTTACCATATTCCGAATTCAAAGGTTTCAATAAATTCCCTACAATAGTTCGTCTTGGACCAGATCTAGAACTACCCTCAACAGTTTGTGTAGCCATAAATCCTATTTTTTATTCATTGAGATCTGTTGACTTTGTATACCATTCCGCTGTAAATAAATGATCTTATCCTAGATCCATTTTGGTCTTGAAATTATATAATAATGGAAACAGCAACCCTAGTTGCCATCTCTATATCTGGTTTACTTGTAAGTTTTACTGGGTACGCCTTATATACTGCTTTTGGGCAACCCTCTCAACAACTAAGAGATCCATTCGAAGAACATGGGGACTAGTTGAAGTAATGAGCCTACCAATATTGGTAGGCTCATTACTTCAATTGAGATAATGAAAAATCATTTCATCTTTTTAGTTGGAACTTTGGGTGGTTCTCTAAAAAAGATAGCGAAAAAAATAATTCCTAAAGTAGAAACTAAGAGGAATGTATAAACCAATGCTTCCATGGATTTGATCGTGGTTTACAATTATAGCTTTCATACCTGTTTATTTGGGATCGTCTCTCGGATAAAGAAAAAGAAAGAACAAGAGTAAAAGAAAAGGTAGCAATTCAAATCAAGATTTATTCGGTTCCCTATGGCAAATTCCAATCACAAAAAGAAAATAAAGTCCAAAAGGAACAAAACAATGTTGTATCAGACTACTTGTCTTCTTGTAGTTGGATCTCCAAGTTTTTGGAATGTTCCAAATTCTACTTGAGCATCCAAATCTGGGTCGATACCAGCAAAAACATCTCTGAACAAGGTTCTAGCACCATGCCAAATGTGTCCGAAAAAGAAGAGCAGAGCAAACGAAGCATGTCCAAAAGTAAACCAACCTCTTGGACTGCTACGAAAAACACCATCCGATTTCAAAGTAGCACGATCTAATTCAAAAATTTCACCCAATTGAGCACGTCTAGCATATTTTTTCACAGTAGCAGGATCACTATAACTGACTCCATTGAGTTCGCCACCATAGAACTCAACAGTTACACCTACTTGTTCGACACTATATTTCGATTCCGCCCTTCGAAAAGGAACATCGGCTCTAACAATTCCGTCTCCGTCTACCAAAACAACCGGAAATGTTTCAAAAAAGTAGGCATACGACGTACAAAAAGTTCACGCCCCTCTTTATCTCTAAAGATAGGGTGTCCTAACCAACCAACAGCTATTCCATCCCCATTGTCCATTGAGCCCGCTCTAAACAATCCGCCTTTTGTTGCTGGAAGTATCCCTGATCCCATTGATAACGAGTGGGACCAAATAATTCAATCGGCGTAGTTGCTGAACCATACCACATAGTTCCAGCAACAACAAAAGCTGCAAAAAAGACAGCAGCGATACTACTGGAAAGGACGGTTTCAATATTTCCCATACGCAATCCTTTGTACAGACGTTGGGGTGGACGGACACTAAGATGGAAAAGGCCCGCTAATATGCCCAATGTCCCTGCTGCAATATGATGAGAGGCTATTCCCCCTGGAACAAAAGGATCAAAACCTTCCACACCCCATGCGGGATTTACGGATTGTACCCTTCCGGTTAGTCCATAAGGATCGGACACCCATATTCCAGGACCATACAATCCTGTTACATGAAATGCGCCAAAACCAAAACAAGCTACCCCTGAAAGAAATAAATGAATTCCAAAAATTTTAGGCAAATCCAAAGAAGGTTTTCCTGTACGTTCATCACAAAAGATTTCTAGATCCCAATATACCCAATGCCAGATAGCCGCCAAAAAGCACAAGCCGGAAAACACAATATGTGCCCCGGCCACACCTTCGTAACTCCAAATACCTGGATTCGTTATAGTTCCTCCTGTGATACTCCAACCACCCCACGAATTGGTTATTCCTAAACGAGTCATGAAGGGTATAACAAACATACCTTGTCTCCACATTGGGTCAAGAACAGGGTCAGAGGGATCAAAAACGGCTAATTCATATAGAGCCATCGAACCGGCCCAACCAGCAACCAGAGCTGTATGCATTATATGGACAGAAAGTAAACGGCCGGGATCATTTAATACGACGGTATGAACACGATACCAAGGCAAACCCATGAAAATACCTCTTATATCAACAAAAAATGGACACTATGTAACTTTATTGCACTATAAAAAACTATACTATGGACCCTCTCTTTTTAGTGGATTATCTCGGGTAAAGGATTAATATTTGTTCTAGTTTTTTAGTAATAACGAAAGAATTCTATTCGTAGGAACAAAAGAAGCAGATCTATTCTATACCCGATAAGTAAGAATACGCAATGGTGGAGGGGGTTGACCGTATTATTTGCCTTTAGTCACTCGGTCTTCCTTTTGTATTTAGAGTTTTTTTTTTTACGAATTTATTCAATCTATATTTATATTCAATCTATAAATAAAATATGATAAAGACCAATCATTAGTAAGACAATAAACCCATTGTTATGTTTCCGCATCAAAGCGAGATATACTACTTTAATTCAATTCTTTTTTCATTTTAAATGTGAGATAATATTAAATATATACTCTCTTCGTCCATCATTTGCATCCATCACGAAACTATTAATTTATAATAGGGTTAAGTAGTAATTTTTCGAAAGTATATTTTCGGGAGCAATTTTATCTTGGAAGTTTTTTTGAGATGTTATTGGAGGGGCAAAAGTGCTCCAAACAAAACTTCGTGCAACATTGTTCTAACAAAAAACTTCCGGGGCAACATTGCTCCAAAAAAACTTTCGGGGCACAATTGCTCTGGTCGTATACTTCGAGCAAAAAATGTTACTTAACCCTTTTTTATATTTAATATTTAATTTTACAATATGATTTCGTTAATGAAAATGCAACCCTTTTTTATTTCGTCTTCGCCGGTTATTTAATTCAAATTTCGTTTAAAGTACCTATTTTTGGCCTTTTTTTTTTTTTTTTTGAAGTAAACCTTGTTTTATAGTGAGGCTCGTATTCATAGCCTAATTATAAAATTTTTAAAAATATAGGCCTCCTTAATATGACCCGGCCTGAGCTGTGCTCAAGTTGAAAACTGCCTCTTATCAGTTACGTGTGTCGTTCAAGCCACTTTGTCAATGGAATGCACTGCCTATTAGTGGGTGAAGTCCGGGCTCTGGGCCGACTCCGTTTCCACCCCTAAACATATTATATAAATGTTTAATTAAAAATATATGATATCATAATAGTAGTTTTAACATTTTTAGATTAGTTAGTTATTCTGCTCGAAAAGTTTTTTTGTTTGAAGCAATTTTGCTCCTCTCAGCAACCCTAACGATAATCGCTTGACCGCTAGGATTGTTAGCTGAGGGGCAAAATTACCAACAAAAACTTAGGGAAAATTGAATCTAAAAAACTTTCAGGGGCAAATTAACCACGGTGTCTTGAAACAATTAGCTAACGACTTGCTTTATAATATAATAATTTACAACCTACCGTATCATACAACTTGGCACACTTGAAATGTGTAATATTTAGAGAAAATTAATTCATGAGTTGTTATAATTTCACTTTTAATTATTCCTATGTAATTTTTTACTTGAATTCTTATTACTTTTTAATGATATACATTGATCCTAGGCTCTTAACTATATTATTGTGTTAGGACATTTTCCATTAACGTTTTTCACCTTGCTCTAATGTATTTTAACAGTCAAACGTTAGTGGACCAATTGGCATGTCCATGTGGCATATCCACCTTATCTTTTTCCAACTTAAATTCATAAATTTGGAAAAAATACAAATAAAATTGCTACCCCTCCTCAAAATAGGAAGAGAAATGTTTCCATTGATATCTCTCTCCATTTAACATATCTACATTAGATCAAATTTCAATTATTGAGATTTCATACTATGTAAAAATATTATTATGACATTAAATATAACAAAGAAGCTATCATGATAAATATTATAAATCTCAACTACTAAAATTTTATCTGATCGTGGATATAGAAAAGAAATGTTGAGAAAAATCAAGAGAACCCATTCACGGGTCAGTCAGTTTATTATCCCCTTTCAAATGCTGCTTTCATCTCATATCCAGAATTATATGCATCTTCTTTCAACGTGAAAACATGAAACCCCAAGCAATCTGGCATTGGTCAATAATGATAGAAAGGAATCTCATCTTCCCCATTAATTGTAATTAATTATTAAGTTCCCTAATTAAATAGGCCCACTTTTTCTTCTTTCACTGACGTTATCACGTTATGCATGGTAGTTTGTAGCAGAGCCCTGTTATTTTGGGGTCAGAACTTGCATGTAATTGAGGTTTCACTGTTTTGGAGTTCTTTGTTTTTAACAACAAACTGCTAAAAACTTCACAATCATGTGAGCTCTCCCCAAACCCCATGGAAGCTCCTGCTTCTCCCAAGTTTCCACACAATGTGGTGAATTTCAAATGGTGCTGTAAGACTTACAAAATAGTAATTTGTGAGGTTAAAATGTTGTGGTGACAATACCTGACATCGTACTAACAAAATCCAAATTCAATAGTGTGGATACAGATGCACGATGCTAGCTACCCCAAGGAGGTTGCTACTTGCTACTTACTACTTACGAACGCTTTAAAATAGAGTGGGGGCCAAATTGTACCACATTTAAATGGTACAGTCCAATACAAGAAACAAACCACTAGAAAAGAAGACATAATCCATAGCTGTTAGTTTGGGTTTCGAAGTGAACAGAGAAAGAGAGTGGGGATTTCTTGCATACAATAAAACACTTCTCTAATCACTGTGACCCAATGAAAGGACCCTATTCAATGGATCCTAGATCTATGCAAGGAGACCTAGGAAGACAAAGATAGCACAAACATAGGACCATGAAGCTTTTTAAGGTTGCTGTGTTGACTTTCTAATTTTAAGTAAGACTAGGTTAGTTAGCTGTTTTACTAGGGTGGCTTATGGGGTACTGTGAAAGTACTTTTTGACCCATAAGAACCGTTGAGTTTGTGGGGAGGTATGCATGTTTTTTAGAGAGTTTTGTGGAGGAAAAGCAGGAGCTTCGACAAGGGGGCATGTTGTTTTTGTCTTGTTTAGGGAGTTCTTGACTCCTGTCGGTGTGTAATTTGGTGTTGCCATAGGCGGGTGTGTTGAATTAAACCAGCAGTTCAGATATTGTTTTGGGCTGATCCCTAACACCCAATCATGGGACTTAAGTCTTGGGGCTGTGTGTTTCATTCTATCTCGTTATTCTCCATCATGGCCTTCCTCGTCATCATCCTCATTCCTCTATTGTCCTCTTCCTCTATTCTTGACTTCTCTCCACTATGAAAAATAGGACCACCCAATATTTTTACACATGGAAGAGGAATTTCTCTTTCTCTCTTTCTTTTGGCTGATTCATTTCGATCTCTTTTGCATAAAAGCACACTTGGAGACATGCGGCATCTGATTACTTGAACTTCTTTGGTTAAACCCTCTATGAATAGCGCTCATCTTTATCATGGACAACACTAATCTAACAATATGATCATTGTGATTAAGCGGGGTGTTTGAGGCTGGGAAGGTAGGTTGATGAAGTGAAGAAATTTGTGCTATTATTTACGTTTATGAATGGTCAAAGCATCTTTGTTTATTTGGGGTGTAATTTATTTGCGAAGGAGGCATGTGCGGACAAAATACAAACAAGGGCTTTCTCGTCACTAACCTTGTGAAGATGCAAACATTCATTACTGCAATTCCTCCACAACAATCCTAGCTTGTATTAGATTAAAAGGCTTGGCGGAAAAACATGTCAGTATATACTAAGCATGCATTGATAACATCAACACCAACAATGAAAACATCCACCAATAGCTAACGGTTAGCACAAGGAAAGCCGCGAGTTTCTTGCATTCATATTGTTTTGTCCCAAAGTTGGAAGCAGTCTCTTTCCCTTTGAATGTTTTGGATCATGAAAAGTAGTCACCAATTTTTTTATTTTTCAAAAAATGAACATTATATCCTCAAATAAGGGTCATTGCAACATACGATGCGTAATTGAGAAACACCATATGGGTGAGATTGTATATTATTCATGTAGAATAAAGAGGCTCGGAAGAAAACATGGAAATTTGGTCATGGAACACATTTAAGCATGTCGGTTTATAATACTTTCATCGTTTGCAATCTATAAACAATTTGACTACATGCACTTAATAACTTTGAGCTTTTTTACGGCGTTTTTTCTTTTAATTGTTGTCCTTGGTATGTGTTACGGGTGTAGAGCGAGATGTCCGCCAAGAGGCATTTGGTACTTTTATCTTGGATCGATAGGCTTAGTGCTGAATATGCTCTAAGGAGAAGATCTCGGGAGGAGTTTGGGATCACTATGCACACGAAATATAGGAGGTGGTGTGTATGCACGGTGTAGGCGGAGTCTTAAAGTAGGCATGAGTTAGAACGTGTGCACCTTAGCAGGTGGTCTAATGTATTTATAGGGTTTGCAGGTATGGGATATCTCGGGCACACACACATGATATCCAAGGCGAATATCTAGGAAAGTATGTGCGCAAATATAGTTGGATACTACTCATATATTCTTCATGGATAGAACCCCTTATAATATAGGATCTCATATTATAGGTGTTTATATGTCTTTTAGTTGGGCCATTTCGGCATTAGGCGTAGTAGTACAGTCATGTGTTATATCTATTTGAATCTCTTCCAATTTTTCTTAAAAATACTTCTCGGCCATCGTTCAGTGCGACAATATGGAAACTTGACCAAAGGCCCCACTTTCCAATGGCTCGGTGCTCTCGAAAAAAAGTCACTGGCGTCTCGCTATGCGGGGAAGAAGATGATCGGCTACTCCCGTAGTTCCAAGCTAAGAATGTTTCTTGTTCTATCGACCAGCGTTAACGTCTTTGAATGGCTGCTTGTGCCAGGAGTTGAGTAGAGGCGTTCCCCAGGAGCCTATCCTTCTCAGAGACACTTCAAAGGTATTAACAAAGATGAGTACGAGGGATGAATGCGGACAAGTTTGATGAGATATTGGATGACTTCATCTCGGAAGCGTCATCTCGATTGAAAAAAGATGAGTGCACCTAAATTGTGAGATTGTCGAAGACCACAATGAGGAACTTTCCCACTTTTCCTACTCGATAAAGGTATTTGAAAAAAGACTATACGGGGCATGAAGCAAACATCGTTGTGAAATTATTAGGCGAAGCATTGGGTACAAATTACTCTTGTCCAATTAAAAAATTATGGGCTAAGCGAGGTGTAATCAATCTCATCAACGCAGAGCGGTTTTCTTTGTTGTAAAATTTGCGAACAAGGAAGACTTTTGATAATGCTCTCACCGGTGGTCTTGGATGATTTTCGATCACTACCTACTTTGTTAGGCCATGGGAGCCTCGGTTTCACTTTCTGCGTCTAACACGCCATTGATAAAGTAGCGGTATGGGTTAAATTCTTAGCGTGTTTTTGGAGTACTACGATAGGGAGGGCTCTATCATGGATTGGTAATCGCATTGGTGAAACTATCAAAATAGACATTAATACCTCGGGCGGCTAAGAGGGCATTATCAAGAATTTGTGTCTTTGAAGTGGATCTTACCAAGCGGTGATGGCGGAGTTTTAAACGCCCGGACATGACTACTACCTTGAATATGAAGGCCTTCATTGGTTATGTACCAAGCTTGTGGAATGTATGGACATAAGTCAGAGGATTGCAAATCAAAGCGGGATGATGGGAAAACGGGGATGACCCCGAAGGGATGTCTTCTTGCGAGCATCGAAGGAAGCCTACGGGGACCGCTCAAGTGCTTCAAAGAAAACTCAAGTGCGAGTCTCATGATGTATGGAAGGTCGATTCCGAAGCCCGGGCGACCGAAGAAAGGAGTCCGACAAGGTTCAAGAGAGTTCTCCGTGACGATGGAGGTTCAGGTTTGGCGTTCTACTTAGAGGAGGATGATAAAGGCGTGAACAACTTCGAACAGCGGACTTTAGGTGGTACAATTTGGTACGGAAGGAGCAAGGGTGTTACGAAGATACTTAGGCGCACATTCCTGCAAGTTGAAAGAGTGGTTCGAAAAAGAAAGAATAACAAAAAAGAGTTTGGCGGCAGTGTGAAAGCGCGGAGTAATGGACAAGACTTTGATTAGTGTTAAAGCTGGCAAATGCGTGGATCGAGAAATGACTAAAGGTGATGAGGTCCCAAGATCTTACGAGATAAAATCAAATGGCAGTAGAATTTGAAGGGAAATTCTGTTGGAGCCCAGCAGCTGACCCGGGGAGGGAAATTACCCGAGGAAAATAACATGGTGAATGAGCCGATGTTTCACTCGTCCATTATGGATCTGGCAAGCCCGAGTAAAATAGGCAATTTTTGTGGGGGAAGTTTTGGGCGGGCCCCTCTACCTCGGGTCGACCATCTAATGCGATGACCCATCTTTGGAGGAGACTTGCGAGTCCATGGTCTGATCCAACTTTCAAGTGATTGGGCTTTTTCTTGCTTTATTTTTATCCCCTCTGATTAATTATTTTAATGTCAATTAATGCTCTTTTCACGGAATATCGTGGTGCTTCGAATAACTGCTGTTTGCGACATCTCATACTGTTTTGTAATCAACCATGTCCTCCTGGCGATAATGGTTGAAACTAAGTGCGATCTTGACACCAAGTTTCATTGTTTGAGGAGAGCTGGGTTATGATAGTTTGGATTTTATCCCAAAGCGTTGGGCGTCCGGTGGAAACGTGGCGGCTTGGAAAAGTAATCTTGTCACCGTCTACGTGTCAGGGAAAGAAAGGCAGTTTATTCATCTTCAATGTTCTTTTGAAGGGACCTTGCGTTTCTTTTAAGCTGCGGTCACATGCAATTCCCACGGCTTCTAGAAGCTTGTTCTCGCGTGATTTGGCGAGATCTCTCGTCGTATCTCGGCCCCTTGGACGGTTGTGGGAGATTTGCGACATTCTTTACGCCGATGAACGGGTTGGAGGTGCGGGCATCAATTTCTCCGTATTAATTCCTTCCATGACCATTCAATCTTGCCAACTGTCGACTTGGGGTTTTAGGCCCCAAATTTACTTGGCGTGGCCCCAGTCTCGGCAACCATTCTCGTCAGTTTGAGAGACTTGGCCAGGCGGTGGCTAATTCTTCCTTCCTCTCGGCATTTTCGATTGCCACGTTAAGGTACTTGCTCGCTAAATTTTCGGATCATAACCCTCTCTTAATAAATTTTTGTTGCGGCCAGTCCTTCGATCGGGTTCGGCCTTTTTCGTTTCGGCAATGTGGACTTGCCATGGCGGTATGATCCTTCTTATCCTCCAAGCTTGGGATTCGATCGATTTTAACTCCTCGCTTTCCAATTTGCGTGTGGCTCTAAAGGATTGGAATAGAGACACATTTGGGCATGTGGAGAAAAGAAACATGATATCCTCTCTCGTACGTACGGAATCCAATTCAGACCTACCCTTTCTCTCATTTCCTCTGTAAACTTGAAGTTGATCTTCGGGATGAGCTAGAAAAACTTCTCAAACTTGAAGGAAATCAAGTGGTTCGAAATCTCGCTCGAATAGTTTCCAAATGGGGATCGTAACACAAAATTCTACCATTTGAAATCTAAAATGAGAAAGAAGGAGAAATAAGATCGTGGCGCTCAAGAATGATGAGGGCGCTTGGATTGATAATGCCTGACGATCTAAGCAATCAGTGTGGTTAGGTATTTTAAATCTTTGTATGCGAAGACAATGTTAGTTCTTTGCATTACTTCAGTTAGAGACCATTGCAAATTTTCCTCCCATCACGACTTGGCTGTTTAGGAATTTCTCTTTTTTGCATTCCTGAGATGATGAAATTAAACGCCGTTTTTTCTATGGGTAACTTGAAGCTCGGCATTGATGGCTTTCCTCCTCGTTCTCAAGAGCGGTGGACTAAAGTTGGTCCTTCTCTGTTTCTTTTTGTTAAGGGGTTTTTCAAAGGGGCTATCTCGCTAAAGGAATCAATCAAACTCTCATCTCCTTGATCCCAAAGCGGGATAACCTAGAGGTTGTTGCTCATTTTAGGCCTATATCCCTTCGGTTCATTATAAATGTGTGACCAAAATTGTGCGCCAAAGGTTGAGAGCGTCATGAATGATGTTATTTCTCCCTTCCAAACTAGTTTATCAAGGGTAGGCATATCCAAGATAATATAGTTATAGGTCGAGGAGATTCTACATATCATGAACAAAGAACAAAAGTAAGAAGGGGCTAATGGCTATAAAGATTGACCTCGAAAGCTTTTGATAAGTCAAGATCCGGAATTTCTTGAAGCAAGTCCTTGAGCAGTTAGGATTTGAACCTAATTTCATCAACCTTATCATCTCGTGTGTCGCTTGTCTCCTATAATGTCCTACTGGAATGGTGCTTACCTTTGAATTTTTCTTTCCCCAAGAGGACTTCGTCGGGAGACCTATTTCTCTCCTCTTTGTTGTTTGTGTTATGCATGGATAAACTATCGCGTGTGATTTGTGATACGGTGGAAAATGGCAAAAATTTGGACCGCCCAGAGTGCAACCTCTATGGTGGTCCTAAAATATCGCATTTAATGTTTCTTGATGACCTTCTTTTATTGACAAGTAGCTTAATTGTGAGTGTATGATGGATTGTTTGGAAAGGTTTACAATTGCCACCAGGGCAAAAATTAATTTTGGAGAAATCCTCCTTATATTTTTCCCCCAAAGTCCCAAATCAATCCTGGGTTAATATTAAAGACCTAACCCGTATGAAGATCTCTTGTGAAATTGGTAGGTATTTGGGTTTTCCCCTGTCAAGGAATAGAAGATCTAGGATACCTTGGATACATTGTTGAGAGGTTCACTCCAAATTAGGCGCTTGGAAAATCAAGTGTCTATCCTTTGCGGGGCGTATTACCCTTGCTAAGTCATAGGTTTTGAGCTCCATTCCTCTTTATCCGATGCAAGTTGCAAAATTCCAATTACAAATCTGTCATGAAGTTGAGCGAACTGGAGCTTCATTTAAGGGACATGAGGGATCTCAAAGAAATTTCACCGGTTGGATGGGATGGTATCTAGGCTGGGATTTTGGTGGCCTCGGCTTCGGAAATTGTCCTCTTTTAATAAAGCTGTGGAACAAATTGGCTTGGAATGGTGGTTGGTACAAACGGTTTATGGTGATCTCCTTCACCCGGATACATGATTCGAGATGAGAACTTCCTTCTTCATTATCGTTGGGGCCTCTAAGCTATGGCGTTTTATCACTTCTGAGACATTCTTGATCGGGGCTCTAAAGCAGTGAGAAATGGCAGTCATTAATTTCTTGATGACATCACAGTTGGTGAAGGAAAGAAGATTAAAGACTTGTGCGAGGCAGTGATAGGATGTTGAAAACCTTTCCTTGGTGGCTGATTGGGGAAGCAACGGTTCTTGGGACCTTCATAGGCTCGGCTGATTTAGTATTAATCTTACGATGTCATCAGGTGTCTTATTTCTTCCATACCGCCAGTTCCTAATGCTTGGTCATGACTTCCTTGTTTGGTACCGTCTTAATGGTAATTTTTCCATTAAGAGTGCTTACTTCTTAATTGAAAAACCCACGTTACCTTAAATCGGTGTATAAATACATTTGGAGTTGGCAAGGTGTTGAAAGAATCGAGTTTTTATGGTTGGTGGCTTTGAAAAAGCTTGACAAATTCATGGAGAAGCTCTTGGTCTCTGTATCTCCTTTGTGTGGATTTTGTAACGGTGTTCGGAGAACATCCTCCATATTTTGAGAAGAGGCTTGTTGCTATGCGAGACAATATGTGGAGAAAAATGCTAAATCCAATTTACTTTGGTCGATTTTTACGCCAATCTACGTATTTGTGGTTAGCAATGAACCTCCTTGGCAAACTTAATTAGGAAATGGGTCCCTTACCGGAATCTTATTTTTGGCGTGGCCTTGTGGAAATTATGGGGGTGGAGGAACTCTACCATTCTTTTGACACCTCCTTTGCTAAACCAAGGAGACTGGCGATCATCAAACAATCTTTGGAGATTTTATACTGTTTCCGGAAATTCGGTTCATTGTTTGAGCGTTTAGGCTGCTTGCCTCTCCTATTCCTCTACTCTGGCGGCCCCCACCCCGGCATTTGCATCAAGGTAAATGTTGATGGCGCCATGGTTCAACGATCGCGTGCGGGTTGTGGAGGTGTTCTTCGAGGCCACATTACGGCCTCTTGGATTCTTTGGATTCACCAAGTCCATTGGTGTTTGTGATGCACCTCGAGGAATGGGCAATTTTAGAAGGATTATCGTTAACTGGGAGGATCTTGGATGACGGGGACATTATGATTGATCGTGCTTTTCATCTTTGTTGCTAATTTAAATGATGTTACTTTTAACTTTGGTAGTCTTCTTCTTGTTAAGATTAAGCATTTATTGCTTTCCAGTGGCGCATTTCTATTTGTTATATCCACTAGAGAATGTAACGGGGTTGCTAATGCTCTTGCTAAAAGTAGGCTGTCTAAGTCGATATCTTGGGTAGTTGTCCTTTATTTCTAAGGGCGTGGTTGGATCGAGTGTTTGGGATTCGTTTCACACTAATGTATTCTCTTATTTTAAATTTGACAGCCATCTTTTATATCAAAAAAAAAAAATATCGGCTTCGGCCTTCTTTTGTGAGATATTCTTCAAATTCATCGCTTCTACGGGGTGGATAAGAGATATGGCTACTCGCTCGGTAGAAGATGTCATATATATCGGTATAGATCCTTCAAGCGGTGTCTCCCACTGTGGCGGACCCATTGTGAGTTGGGGGCACCTTGAATTTGGGAATTTTCTTTTCAAAAAAATTAATACATGGTTGAACGATTGCACTTTTTAAATTAAGTGACCACATTTAATACGTCGAGACTATACTTTGTAATCGGATTGGGGATCAATGATTGAATGATTATTTAGTGCCTTATATTGAAAAAGATGTATTTGATAGCATTAATAATAAAGGAAACTATGATGAAATTTTAAAAATAAGGCCTTGAAAAATGACATTATAATTTTTTTTATTGTAATATAATTTTGCTATTAAAATATATATACTTTAACTTATTAGTATGCATTTCTAACGTGTACTTAGTCTTGCTTTTCTAAATGGTGAGGTTTGTAAAATAATTGCATCTCTTATTACATCATCGAGTATTCACTTAATTTAAATGAATATTTTTTATATTCTTTTGTTTTTAATGCATTTTAAAACTTTCTTTTAAAAAAATCGGAAACATTGCTACCCGAATCCTCAACATAGTGCCCCCTTCAATATTTTTTTGGGTCTGTGATGGATGTGGGATCCAGATCACTTGCCAATGAATTCAAGAACAAAGAATCTAAGTCTTTGACCAAGTTACACAAATACTCATATATTCATTTATAGATTCTAAGGCTGTATTACATCAGATAATATAGGTAGAGTGCAACATAGATAAGATAACTGCCAATAACTTCCTATAACATCTTACGGATAAGATAGACTTAACTACCTAAAATATAACTTCCTGAAAATAGAACAGACATAAAACTGACATAAAATACAGAGATACATAATTCTATATTTTAATTATCCTTATTCACATGCCTCCTTCTTGAATAAACCAAAAGAGCATGCTGTGAATTCCTATCAGTCCGCCCTTGTGTCTCCCCACCACCTTCGTTTGCAATGAATTCCTGCAGAATCAAGAGAATTGTTCCATTATGGAACTGAATCTTAAGAAACCAAACAGTCAGGGATATAAATTCCACAAAATAACTAGAAAAATATATTTCCAGCTCAGAATGTTCAAGAAATCGAGATAAACTCTCATAACCAAAATTTTATTAATCCTACTAACAGTTTTCAGGCTTTAAATAATTACCACCTGACACTGCAACTTATTACAGTCCGATTTAACAAGGCATGACATGTGGCCTTGTCAAGAGGAAAAAAACATCAAAAAGCAATTCCAGAAGTACCAACCTTCAAGAGCTGTCACCAACAGCCAAAAGTCTGATGAATTATAATCCACTTCAGCAGAGCTGTCATTGATTATCTGTTGCAAATCTGAATCTGAAAAAATATATGGTCATTGAAGTTTAGTCTAATATAAATTCAATTGGAAATAAGGCAGTAAATGTTCAAACCTAGTCAAAAGTTCCAGTAAAAATCTATTTTTTCTGGGAAAACATTGAGAACTTTAAAGAGTTCATCAGAATGACCCTCACCTCCAACCAATGACGGAACACCTTTATGGCGTTGGGGCAAGTCCCCATTGGTTGACCGATCTTTATAAAATTTGTTAGAATGTAAATATATTTATTATATGATATTTTATTTGGCAAAGTAACTAATTTTATCTTCTTTGAGGGATAATGTTTTTATCTCATTAACTTTGTAAGGATAATTCTTGTTTGAGTTGAAAAGATTAGTATCATCTTATATATTGTTTTAAGGGTTAAGGTGTTGTAAAGCAGAGCAATGTTGAAAGTTTTTAAAATGTTTCTAAAGTTTGCAATGCCCCTCTTAAAAAAAAGAGTTAGGATTTTTAACGGAAATCAACATTTATATATTGTTTTAATGTTATGCAAAAGTTTATGTTATGCATTAAAAACTTAACATTTGATTTTGTAGGGTTTTCAGGTTATTTCCGATTGAGGGCAACATTCTTTGAAAAGCAAAGGAGCAAAATTCTTATTTAAGGAGTAAAAATGCACCTTAACCCTTGTTTTAATTTATAATTATCTGTTATTATTTGTTTGTATTTTTTAGGGTTATTGATACCATTTAGTAAATACTCCTCTGGTTTTATTAACATTTAGACCAACTAATAACAATTCTTACAAGTCAATAAAAGCGGTTAAATTAATTAAATTTGTCCTAAAATTTAAGTAATTTTCAATATTATCCCTATTAATTACACTAAACTCTAATATCATATTAATTATTACTCCTTTTTCCTCAAAAGAAGAGTAATAATTAATTTTATTAATTATTACTCTCCTCACTACCTTTTTAATTATGTATACATGGAAAAAAATATTTAATGTTATTTTGGAAACAAGCAAGTGTTTTATAAAAAAAACCAAATATATATGTTAGTTGATGCCTTTATAATAAAATTTAAGAGAAAAGTTCAATATGTTTAGTTTTTACATTTAAAAAGTTTTCAGTTTTCCCTTTGCCTCCAACCAATGATAGTGCATGCTTCCGTAACAAACATTCGAAGTTTTGCATAGTAAAAGCTTTTAAGATAGATATTTTAAAAAAAAAAAAAAAAAAATCTTTATGAAAAAGCCCACAATTTCATGAGAAAGCTTAAAAATTAGAAGCTGAAAACCTGCATATATATATTTGTCATTTAAATAGTCAACTGTTCCTTATTTTGTTCACCTCACCATTCAAGGATTTTTATAAAACTTGAACCTGAGAGTTCACAAAACAGAGTATATTATCGTGACATCTGAAACTGACTTGTGGATGTTAAGACTTCTTTGACGATAAGTTCAAGGAAATGGAATTGAGGACAAACTAATGTTTGAATTTTGAATTTTATATTTGAATTTTAAATTTTCAAAATTCCATTAAGTAGTCCACATGTATAGGTTTTATGTGGTCCACGACCCACTATCTCACTTTCTGCTCAATCGTCCACTATCTTATGACGATTGAAAACCACCTCTTTAATGGGTAGAGATAGGATTAAGGCGTGCTTATTTATTTATGGTTTCCTAAGTCTGCCCACACATATAGAAAAACTTACACAATCTATAGAGTGAGAGTGAGGATTTAGAAGAACCATAAAACAAAGGTTTCTTCTTGTGAAAACAAATCAATGATTGGAGGTATGTCGGATCTTTATTTTTAATTCCATATTGATATAATTGCTATTTGGTTATTAAGCATGATTAGATCGTTTATATTTCCAACAACTAACTTATTCATTTTGATAGTAATTAAATGCAACAGACTGAACTGGGACATTTTTCAGGAATATAAAAGAAGTAAAAAGTTACTCTCTTAAGTCTCAACATTCCAAGGACCACCATAAATATGAATGATTACTCAAGTAATGTTTGACCCTGTCAAAAGATCTTATGCTCCTTCTCAAAAGAAAAGCAAGTGTCAGAATAAATTGTAAGGCAAATATTAGCTTACGAGAAAGTTATTGCAGCTAATACTTAATAATTCCTTGGGGAGCAAAGACTTTGAAAGAGGCCTCAATAGCTTATTTATAATTATCTTCATCTTGCCCAGGCATTCTAGCTTTGATAAGCTCCTAAGTTGATCACATTGGAAGCTAATCATATAACTAGAACACCAGTATAAGAAATGGCTAAAAACACAGAAGCAATAAGTGAACCTTAAACTCCTTTTCTCTCCATGGCTCTTGGCCCACTCATCAGTCATCTTGACAAGAATAATAACATATGGTATGTGCTTATGGGCCACAGGAACTTGAACATTCAACTCAATGGTTTCTGCAAGGCTACAGTGGGCAAACGCAAATCATGCAATGAGATGTCAAGAGAAAGAATCATCCATATGCTCTCAGCAATTTGATTATCTTGTTGCAGTGCTAGGTTCCAGCATAAGAATGATCTTTGGATCTCAATTATGCTTCTACCACAGTTAAAAGAAACATGAATATTTTAAAGTGAATTGATTATCAGTATTGCCTTGAAAACTTCCTTTTCTAATACCCATTTTATAAATCGCGTACTGATGTTTATATCAATCTAGATGGATGAAATTAAAAGTGCATCATTATTGATATTTAGAAGTTAGTTGATGGTATATATTATGTTATTCAAATTCAAACAGTTAAAATCGTTTTCAAGAAGATTTGTATATTTAACTTATATCATTATTTTTAATTTATACCCCTTGGGATGTTTTGATAGCCAAACTCACCATATTTCTGAAATAATTTCACACATGTTTCATGTTTGAAATAGAAAAAAACTCTAATTTCGTAGTTTAGTAACCCCTTTTAAAAAGTTATTTTCCATGATCGAGACAAAAACCTCTCAAACATTTCTCGTAAATTCTAAAAGCTATTCTCCAAAAAGGGTTTCAAAAGGGCATAGTTATGTTGCCAGGAATATTCTTCCTGGGATAATTTTTTGATATTTCTTTTCACTTTGGTATGTACACACTTTCACTTTAAAACTTACTTTATCTATGGTTCCGATTTGCTGCTTCCTCTTCCTTAAGTGTGGCGTGCATATTGATGATGATAAAAGATTAATTTGATGTTGTTAGCACATGTTTATTATTAATATTAATAATTAATAGATGATTGACTAATATCACTCATTAATTACAACTTTTTACTAAACATGTGCTTTGATTGGAAATCAGAATCTTCTGGAAAAAAAAGTGGTTGAAACAGAGGGTGGACATGATGGTCCTCTTGAAAGAGTTTTTAATATTTATTTTTTAGGTTATTTGGGTTAAAGGTGCCATAAAGTTCAAAATCTGTCTTGATAATTTCAGTTTGATTTTATCCAGTAACTGCTAGATCTCTTATAAGCGGTGCAACTGTATTTACTCTTTTTAGTTTTTAAAGTATCTTTTTCAGTATTAGTTGGTATCGCAAAATATTAAAACAAAAAAATTCCGAGCATGAAGTATTTTTTGGTATCTATAAGTATCTTTTTTAGTTTTAGTCGATATCATAAAAAAATTTTTAGGATAAATTTTTTTTCATTTTTAACTAACTGAGACTAAAGATCTTTTAGGTATCCGAAAAATATATGATCTTAAAAATAATTTTTAAAACCATTATTTGAGGTATTAGGTGATCTTAAAAATGTCTTAATCTTAAATACCTCTTGAAAAAATGAGATTTAAACCTTCAAATAAGATCTAACAATCAAATCTCTCCCAAAAGGCGCCCTACTGGTCAAAGAACAAGCAGGAAACAAATAAGAAAATATGTTACACTCGAGTCACCTAATAGTTGACATTGATCATAGCATTTACATTTATCCAACTCATATTTCAATTCAACAACAGTTTAATTATATTATTCCCTATTTAATAGCAAAGCCAATAAATATGTGAAATAAAAATTCCCATTTTAACATTATACCTTAGAACTTAAAATCCTTTAGTACAAATAATCTTTTATATTGTTTCAAAAACAAATAATCTTTTATATGTAAATTAATAAAAAATACTTTAAAAGAGAAAAAACCTGTTGTAGAACCTGCACGGCTAGATGGAAGCAAAGACAGCCCTCACACAACTGTTATGTATAAACAATGTGAGATACTATTAAAATATACTCTTCTCGGTGGTGCCATTTCCTTTGCATCACAAAACTATTAATTAATAATATAGTAATTTACCACCTACGTATCATACAACTTGTCATTTTCTAAAATTTATATTTATTCTTTTTACAAAAGTCTTCACACTCCTTGTATATAAAATTAATATCCTTTAGTTTGACATCATTCGATAATGGGTTTCTTTGTTTTTGGTATGGGAAAAAATAAAATTGGGGGAAGATAAATTATATGGTGTATATAGGGGTGGCAACGGACGGTGAGGCTGTTAGGGGTAACCTGGCCCGTCGTTATTTTCGGAGTGCAGGAGCGCCAACTGCGGGTCTAAGAGCGCATTTTAAGAAATCTGGGCTTTTAAAAAAAACAAAAACAAAAACAGGTTTTTTGGACTAGAATTTTTTTTTCCCGATTTTTCATGTGCTGTTTTTTGTCAAATATATTCATGTGCAGGTCGGAATCAAGATCAGTATTTTCTAGTATTAATCTGTGGTCATCAAAGACAAATGGAATTGAAATGAAGACTATGAAAGCATGTGGCTTCACATTGTACTGTATTGAGAGAATAATCCCACCACAAGGGACAACCTCAACATCTTTAAGTTTAGCCAACGTCAACCTATTAGCAACTGTTCGGATTTCTACGGGATGTTTATGTATATGAATTAGAGAGTTAAATGTGTATGTTATGCTTGGGCTGTCTATTATATTATTATTCTGGGGTTGCTTTTACTATTTACGGGCCTCACTCCCAGATATTCAAGGTTTTTTTTTTTTTGGTATTGCAATGTCACTTACATAATAATAATATTAGGTCTGGTTGTTTTCCTGTAAGCTCTTATATAAGTGAAGTCTGAGGGCAAAAATATATATATATATATATATAAGCGAGTAGCAAGGCGAGGCGCAGGGTACCGTCTTGCCATTACGTGACCATCCCTATAATATAAGCGGATATAATTTGGCATTCCAATGGGTCAATCTAGGCCCGATTTTTATCCCAGGGTAAAATTCTTTGTGAAATGGGCGATTTGGGTGGGTTTGCGAGATTGGCTCTTCCGCTAGGTGTATATATATAATTGATTTGTGAAAACTAGCTACCGCGCCCACTTGTTCTTATAAAGCACCACTTGGCACATGAAGGTTTAGACATTTGTCATAGCCTCATAGGTATGGTACTAAATTTTATCTTTATTAATTAAGCAATTTCTAAACATGTACGTACTCATATTTATTATTTCAATCAACCCCAAGCGTATATTATTTTATTTATTTTACATAGTAATTATCTCCATTAATATCTGGGTAATGGTAATTATAGTGGATGGGCCCAAAAAAAAAAAGGGAAAGTGCTAGTGTCACGTCAATAATCATCTCATGGCAATGTCATACTTGAATTGTGTAATATTTATGAAATGAATTCATGAGTTGTTATAGTTGAATTGTTATTATTTTTAATTCTATATTGTGTTAAAGGATATTTTTACACCATAAGTTTTCCGCAAAATATCAGCAATGATATCCCAAAAGTTTTTTAAGTAATAAAAAAAGTGTAACAATTGAGCTTGTTTGGATTATTATGTGTCAATGAGCTGGTGGATTAGCTTTTGTAGAGGAAACAATTATTTTAGTGAGAAAAAAGCCAATTTGAGGGTTTGTAGGTATTTGGATTGGTTTATTTCTTACTAGACTTATACCGAAAAAGTAAGCTTTTCCAACCAATCTTTAGAGTGCATTTGGGTTGGCGGTAGGAGCGGTGGGCTTAAAAGCTATCGACTTTTATAAAAGCGCAGTAGGGAAAAAGATCAAGTTGTGTTTGGATTGCCAGTACGGCTTTTGCAGTAGCTTTTTCTCAATGATGAGTGTTTGGATTGCTAGGTATGGCTTTAGAAGTAACTTTTTACGATGAAGAGTGTTTGGATTATTATTTGAAAAAGTTAGTTAAAATGGAAAATGGTGAAAAAGGCGTAGATCGTATTAAATACTACTATACATATTACTTGTATATATTAGGATAATAAAAATTGTAATTTCAATTTTAATTTGGACAAAAGTTAAATGATTATTAAATAAATTAATAAACAATAAAATCCTTAATTAAATATATTTAATGGATAAAGTTAAATTGTTTATAAAATAAAATGCATACAAATAATACATTAAGTTCTCCTATTGCTATGGCGGACAAGTTTTTTCTCGATTTTATCACGAAGATGATTCATTTGTGGTGAAGATAATGTATTGATATTTGATGAGGGTCCTTCATCAAGTGGATCATCATCTTCATCTTCGTCGTCATCATCCAAATCTCCTTGAGTCATTTCGTTCAAATTCCACATGCAGTCGAAAATCTCCCGGATGAGATTGTGTATAGCCATTGTTGCACAAACTATGTAGATTTGAGTTTGAAAGTCATAAAGGAGCATATTCCGCAATATATTAAGCTATTCTTCCACACTCCGGCGTCCTTTCCTATAGTGCACCTCAAACTTGAATGATAATAATTGAAATGCTCGTTTGGATTTGAAATCCGGTTATCGCTGAATTGTGGAAGGTGATGCGTTCACGTCTATACGGACCAATGTATCAACTGGTGTTGGATAGCCGGCATCGACCAAGTAATATTTCCCTGATATATGAGAAATTTTGTGGCACTTAGAAATTATAGGAAAAGTGAAATAAACACGGAAAAAAAAATCTAATTATAGTGATGGTGTTGAAGATATACCTTGAGGTGGATGGGGAAAATTCAAACGTCGATTAGTGAGGAAGCATTTGTTGAACAAACGTGCATCATGTGCCGTACCTTTGACTGCCAACACTTAATAAGTAAAGCACATATCCCAATCATACCGCCATGATATTACGTGTTGGAATTTTTCTTTCTCCCAACATATTTGTCGCTGGTCCAATTAAGCTCACCACTTGCATGACTTGATGTGAGTTCCATCAATTATCTATTGCATTCTTAAAATATGGGAAGTAGCGCGATCATTTGATATATTAAGGGTGACAATAGGGAAACTTCAGGATCAAGTGGTTTGGCGATTGGGTTGATAGATTAAGACCCGTAAAACCTTGTGAATAACCTCTTGATAGTTTTGAATGTTGAAACGGTCTCGTATGATTCTATTTGTTAAACCATGGCCATTGTATATAAGAACATTGCTACCTGCTTCCTACTCTTGTGTACTTCGTGTCTTTGTAGCCCATGGTCTACCAATTTAGAGCATAAATGATAGAAGACATGTTTTTTCAACTCTAAAATTTTCATGACATACTATGTCATGGCCTTGCAAAACCTCCTTTTTGCACCCACATTGCTCTGTTTGGTTACTAGTTCTCGTGGGTCTTTGCAAATATATGATGTCATATGTTGAGCCACCAAGGCGATGTCGTGCGTTATTTTCAAGCTCTTCCTCCATAATAGAAACTTGTAAGGCCTTTTTTTGGGCATGAGACAAACATCGTCCTTCCATGGAGAATAGGACTGTGTCAAGGTGAAAGCTTAAGCTGAATGAAAAACATACATAGATAGGTGATAATAGTTGCATCAAACATACATAGATAGGTGATAATAGTTGCGTCAAACATACAAACATAAAGTTCAACATAAAATAACAAGCGTCAAACAACAATAATAGCGTCACATAAATAGGTGCGTCAAACAAAATACATAATACAAATGTTGTAGCATAATCAGATTTCTGGTTCAATTCGTCGGGGTTCCTGCCATGATGATGGGGTGTTGTATGCATGATCTTTGCGACCAATCTACCAAGTCATTTTGGTCCCCTTGTAGTGCAACAACAAACACATCGATGATGTCATGCGTCATCATGTTATAACATATTTGTGAGGAAACTCGATCAGTACTTGACTTGGAGATTTTAGTAACTCACTATACATAGGCGTAACTCATTGAAACATCATGGTTGACATTTTCAAGCTGTTGTGTTCTATCCTTAGTTGCGGTAGCTATCATACTAAGAGAATCTGCTATTTGTTTCGGCGGATATTTTTTCCTTCTTCATTTTGACCCTTCACCTCTTTCTCTTCCGGGATCGAACCACTAGTTGTCAGTTTTAGGCCTTCTAAAAGGGCAGCGCTCCAGTCACTTGCACACGGAAGCTCTTCCTCACTATCACTGACCCTTCTTCTAGGTCCATTGTGGGTCGGTACACATCATCTTCGTCATCTCCTGTGTTGCGGATGGTGAGAATTCTTTAAAACGAGATGCCATACCATCCGAAGATTACCTCTAATTCTCTGGCCGAACTTAATGCGTTGTACCTATACTTTGCATCACTGTGGATTCTCCTGGAAAAAAAAAACTCTATAAAGTGTAATCTAAAATAATAAATAATAACAATATAAATACAAAATTAAAGTTTTATACTGAATTTTCCTATCATACTCATCTTACGCAAGCACTTTATGGTTGACAACTATCATATGATATACGGTCTCTTTTGCAAATAGCTACTCCCATACCCCTCCATTCTTTCTTCAAGCTATCATATTTATTTTCAGTTGTTTTTTTTTTTTCCACTTGCGATTTTCTGATTTTTTTGTTAAATCCATAAAAAAATATTTATCCATCGAGGTAGGTGTGAATGATCCGCCTTGTGGATTTCTTTTTTCATAATTTGGTCAACACGTTTGTTGGAGGAAAATTCTGTGCTTCTATCATCCCAACATATTCTACTTTTGATAGCGCTCATATTGCTATATAAATAATCGGTAATTGCTTTCTGTGAATAATCGATAATTCAAAAAAACTTATATCTTTGCTTTATAATAAAAATAGTGGAGAATGTATACGAAATTTAAATGTAATAATCAATAATAGCAAAGTACAAGAATGGGCCCTTTTCTGGTTTGGCATATGATCCTCTCTTTTTTAATTTGCCCAAATTGGCCTATTATCCTAATTAGATAGATCCCAAACAATAAACAAAAATCATACGGTTATTAAGTATTTTTTTTTATATTAGAAATTCAAAGTCATAATCAATAATTTTTTTTTATTTTTGAAATTTAATTTGCACATCTCATGACAAAAAAAATTTATGGACATGGGTGAAAAGTTTTGTTTGAAAATTTAAAAGCCTAAAATGGAGTAATGAGGCTAATAGTATAATAGAAAGACATCATATTCTTTTTGATCAAATTTTTTTCAATAAGTACTTTTTACCTATTTTTCCAACAAATCTTTTCATTGTGAATGAAGTAGTGTCTCTTAGTAGTAACATAGTTCTTCAATAACAAGACATATCTATAGCTACAGCAATTTCAAGTCATCTAATGAAGTTCAATCCTTTACAAAAGCTAGTTAAGCTGTAGTACTTTACAAACAATGCCGCTCCAATAATCCTATCTTCCTATCCATATATGAGACCATCAATGCCAAAAGCGCAGAGCACTAATCAAATGCTATGCCACCCCATGCAAATTTTGAAGTTAATAGACATATACAAATGCTATGCAAACCAGGGACAAATACCGAAGCTATTTTAATTGGAATGGAAATTAGAGCAATAACTTTGGACATAGGCATCTTTCATAACTCACCTACAAGCTGTGGCTTGATGGAGCAATATCTGTTACAAAATGGATAAAGAACAAGAAATTAAAGAAAATACTCCTGAAGTTATATGTTATATATGATTGGAAATTACCTAATAAGCTTAAAGAAAAAGTTAGACCATCATGCTATATATAGAGGCCCCAACATAGCACTAAAATAAATTGGAGGACCTATTCTAAGAACATGAGCGAACCCAATATACATCAAAGAACAATATTAGCCTATTTAACATAAACTTGAAATTTCATATCCTCGGCATGGTCATGGTGGCTCAATCAACACAAATAGTTTGATTGAAATCAAACCCAATATTCACACAAGTCCCAATCATCTTTATGAGCAAAAGCAAAGATGAATAAGCATATTGTCGGCCAAAGACCTAAATCAGAATCTTTGGTAGTTTCTATATAAAAATAATCCATAACTTAAATATTGAATGCTATAAGTAAACCAATTGATTGGGGGGGGGGAGAAAATAACCATAATTGAATGGTTTTGCCAGAGTTGCCCCGTTCATCAATTTGATAAATTTCTAAAGTTCCATGCTCATGAAAAAATACCCTCGATGTTCGAAGTCTAGGCATAGGCAACCCTTGGACCAAGTACTCCTAAAGGTAAGCTGAAACAAAAGGGAGCAGGCCCGCAGATACATCATTTCATTTAGACCATCACGGCAGTTAGCAAGATTCAACAAGACAAAAGGCCTTATTCCACATTTACGCTAAACAAGGCCGGTTAGTAGAGAGGTACACAACCAGAGTCCAACTATAAAAATTTATCATTCAACACATTTTATCATTCATCACCAAGTCGTTCTAAAATTGAATCTAAGATTAGCGTATGAGAAATATGACCAAAACTACAGCTGACAAGAGAGTCATGCCATGAAAAAATATTCATCCAACTTTTGGGAACAAATCTTTCACCCCCATGTCTAGAATGCAAGCGAGCTTTAACAACATGAAGAAAAAAAGCCCCACATGTACAGAGATCGATCGATTTCACGAAGAGGCAGAATAATGGGAAGCAAGAATCCAAGCTAATCCACCGGACGGAAACTCATAATCAACTGAAATCAAACTCAAAATAAAGATTGGGGCACAAGTTCAGAGCTAATCGGTTGCTTGAGCCACGTCCAGGATGGAAGGAAATCACACAAACACGAAGAAGATTTTTGAAGTGCCCATTTGATCAGTAGTGATCATAGAGGAGTAAGCAGGAAAAAAGATGGCGATGGCGATGGGCGATGGCTAGCGGCGGCGTCTTCCACTAGTGATGACAGATCCCCACAGGAGAGGGCGAATTGAGCACACCCTTCTTTCTAAACCACAGCGAAAGCGCTGAGCTCTCCCACTTTTTCTTTTCTTTGCTTTGGGCGTCACTGCTTTTGCACTCTCGTCCGCCCACAAGACCGCTATTTGAAGACAAGGATGGCTCGCTTTGATTGGACGAGACGAGCACGCGAACCAGCCCGGAGAATCCTGCGGAGGAAGGAAAGCGAGGATGATGGAGTCAAAAACTCATGATCTAGGGCACGAGTGAGCACGGGAATCTCGATGGAGGGGATGTGTGAGCACGGGATGGAGAATCTCGATAAATTTCGGAAGGCACGCGATGTTCCCGTGCTTTTTCGATGGAGGGGACGGCGACGGGATGGAGGGCACGGTGGAGAGCACGCGATGGAGAAGAGAACGGGCTGGATCTGACGTTAAATGGAGGGATGGAGATTAGCACGAGGTGGAGGTTCTTGGATCGTGCGTTTTGGAATAAGCTTGGATTTCGGGCGTCAATAAGTCCGGTTGCGTTTTTTGCAAATGAAAAAAGTTCATCTAACGCCTTGATCCAGCCAAACAAGATTCATTGGGCTTTTTTTTTCACCTGGTCCAGTAGCTTAAAAGTCACTGAGTTTTTTGCACTAAAATGCCGATAAATAAGTTAACCCAAACAAGCCCGTTGAATTTTTATCTTCAATAACCACAATATATACAACTAATATTTAATATATATATATATATATATAGTATTTAATAAGATTCATATTTTTTCTGGGCCATTTTCTATCTCAATTAATTTTTCAAATAATAATTCAAACCCTCTTCAATTTGAAAAAGTAAATTTTATGCAACCATCAATCCAAACACAAATCACATTAACAACCCACCTTTTTTTATCGTTTCTACAAAATTAGATATAAAATAAGTCACTCACTCATCGCTAATCCAAAACAAGCCCAATATCACCTTGCTCTAATGTATTTTAATAGTCAAATTATTGATGTGGCATCCACCTCAACTTTTTCTTAGATTCATAAATTTGGAAAAAATACAAATAAAATTGTTACCCTACCCAAAATAGGAGGAAAATGTTTCTATTGATATCTCTCTTCATTTTCTCTATTTAATACATCATTAGATCAAGTTTCAACGATTGAGATTTTTATAGTATGTAAAAATATTATTATGACATTAAATATAACAAAAAATCTATAATGATAAATAGAACAAATCCTAACTATTAAAAATTTAATCTAATAATAGATATTAAATAGAGAGGAAATGTTGAGAAAAATCAAGGAACCCATTCGGCTCAGAAATTTTATTATCCCCTTTCAAATCTTGCTTTCATCTCATACATATCACATGAAAGGGCATGTTAGTGTTTGTTTGAAATAGTAATTAAAGCCTTTAAAATCAATTTTTCAATTGTAATTTACGATATACTCGAGATAAGTATACAATAGTTTTCTTCAATTTTATGTAAATAAGCACTTTTAAAAACCCTAAAATGATCCCAAATAAGTTTTTAAGTTTGGAAAAGAGGAGAAAAAGAATGGGTTTGCTTTATTACGATAGGAGTGCCATGTGCAAGGAAATTTAAGAATTTGCTATTGATAGATTAACAAGATATCGGATCTTTCTCCTCAAAGAGAGGAGGTTCGATACCCTCCTTGGCCGATGTGAGGACACTTATTGGTGAAGAATCACGTAGAATACCTCTCAGAGCGCTTCTCTAAGCCTATAAGATGCCTAGCCCTAAGTTTCAGAAATGCATACCATCTCTCAGAACTTTTTGTATAAATAATAATAATAAATAAATAAAAAAATTAAATTTGCTTCCATGCGTCAAGTTCTATCTTCTATGGGAACGTGACGGTGCTTACAAATCTTAAATAATTTGATGGACGGTGCATGAATGCTATTGGGTTTATCAAAACCATACCAATTTATACCCTAAAATGTTAATATTTTAGTTGCCCGCTTCCCAATCATATACACAAAAATAAATATAATGAAAATAATTAAAGAAAGGGGAAAAATTCATCATTGTGTCTTTTTTATTCCCTTCTATTTTTAATATAAGATGCATTTTGTACCAATTACTTATACTAGTTAATGACTTAATTTATTTAAAAAAATAACGGTAAATTCCAAATTCTAATAAATAATAGTGAAATTAAAGTTGGATTCAACATTTTTTTGCTGGATAAGTTGATTCAAGTCATTCAACATTTCAACATATATTAAATAGTAAATGAAAATGACGCAAAGTGAAGGAAAAAAAAACATATTCTAATTTCTCATTATTATAATCTATTACAGAAATAGTTGCAAGCTTGCATTAATAAAGCTCGTGTTTCGTCTTTTGTGAAAAAAACCTTTACAGCGTCTTAGAATATTACGCGCTTACGTGCATACTTTATACAGTTCAATACTTCAATACCATCACTTGTTTGAAAATGTAACAGGAAAAATCCAAATAAAAAGTTTAAAAATATTAAAAGATAAAAAGTATTTGAAATATTTATAATCTCAGAGAAATATTAATTCAAATTATCTTTTTAAAATTACAAAGAAATAACCAAATTGCTCTTTAATATATGTATATATATATATTTTTTTTAAAAAAAAAATATATTATCCGTGCCGGTCACCATTGCCACCGACAAACCACCTTATTGGCTACCGAAGTTTTTAGTAGCGGGCCTTCGGCACTGAACTCCGGGAGATTATTCCAGTGAGGAAATATTCCATGGTGAATTAATATTCCCAAAATGCCAATGGTGAGATTAGAGCCCTCACCACTTGGTTTGCAACAAATATTGGTAGCCCTAGGGGTTTTCAAGATATATTGTGCAAGCTTAAAATATATATATATATATATATATATATATATATATTTATTTATTTATTTATATGAGCTAACCATTTACTCTTAACTCATTTAGAAGTTTTGATAACAAAGGGTTATTAAAATCTAATTAAATGTCGAATTTATTATCAAAACTAGCGAATGAACTCTTGTGTGAATTTTTTGCAGTTGGATTGAAGTTGTTAAAACCTAATGAAATATTATGAATTCTTTAATAAATTTGTGAATGAGTTGATAGTGTAAACTTTTTTACTTGGTAAACAAAAATTGTTAAAACCTAATAAAATGTTGTGAATGAGTTAGTGTCAAAGTTAAAGAGTTGTTGTGTGTGAAAAGTGCGTAGGCGTGCATAATACATATTGAAAAACATTGGTAGGCTGGTAGCCGTTGGGCTACAAACATTACTAAAATATTCCCTCCAACCGGAAGTGATCGCCAGAGTTCTAGTGGGGTAATATTTATTTTAAAAAAAGATATGTAAGGGCAGTTTGGTCATTTCTTCATAACTTTAAGAAAAGACAATTAAGTCTAACATCTCTATAGAATTATAAATATTTGAAACATTTTTTTTAGGATTTTTAAAGTTCTTGTTTAAATTTTCCATGGATTTTATATTAACCAATATAGGTAATAATGATAAAACAATGGTAATTATTTTGAGGTTTTAAAAATTGCAAAGGAACCACCACCAGGAAGAATGCTTGAGACTGAGTTAAAGAATGATTCATACAGGGTTTGATTGCTCTCTCCTGTAGTCTTAACTCATTGACTAATGCACCTTCCACCGTTAACATAAAATATATTTATTTAACTTGATTTAATTAAAAAGTTGATTATGCTACTTCCTCTGCTCCTTATTATAAGGTCTCAACTAACAAATTTATGGTTTTTTATAGTGCTTTTGATTCAGATGGCATTAATTATTTTTTTGTGTACTAATAATAATAAGGGTAGTTGGTGAAAGTAATAATTAATATGATATTAGAGTTTGGACAATTAGTAGGGTAATATTGGAAATTATTTAGATCCTAGGACAACTTTATTGATTTTAACTATTTTTATTAGTTTGTAAGAAAAGTTAGTTAATCTTTATAATAAAAAACAGGAAGGAGTAGTTCATATCACCGTATTTTTTAAAATACCTGTCATTTTCCGTAATTCATTTATTCTCTCTCTCTCTTTTTTTTATCTATTGTTGATGAGATATTAAAGAGATAAATTAGAAAAATATTAATAAATATACAAAATTTGTCTTTTATTTAGGTCGTGACTAACTCTTTCGTATATTCCCCATATCAAGTGGCTGGATTGTTAAAAAAATAAAAAAATACCAAATGCCTGGAGTATAAATTTGTATTTCATATTAATTTTCAGTAATTTTTCCTCCGACTATTATATATATTTGTGTATATATAATGTTCTAAAAAGTAACATAGTTAGTAGGAGTTTGGTTTCTCATATCATCTCTTATAATATATAAATCATTTCCATTTAATCAATTGTAAAACTCACAATATTATTTTAATTTGTTCCTCATCTTTTCGGTCAATAATTTAGATAGATTTATGAGAGATAATGAAAAAAGAGCTAATGTGAGAACATGCTTTCAAATAGTTGAGATAGGGATTTGACTGTGGGCAAGGAACATGAAGATATTGACACGTGTTGTGCCTATGAAGGATGCACGTGTTGTTGTGATGCTCCACGTGGCCAACTTTAGTAGACTGGTCGCCTCCTAAACATGAAAGTAATAAACATTCTTAAGAAAAAAGAAAAACGTGAAAGTAAACATAGAGTATTGATATGAC
>JAFJYI010000575.1:0-21125 GCA_019022655.1 Acacia acuminata
GCAACAACTATCACCATGCCATTTCAAAAATAGATTTTTTTAAAAAACAATTATCCAAACTGTTTTTTTTTCAAAAGTTGTGTTTTAAAAATAAAAATAAAAATAGAAAAAAGCAACCGTTCGTGTAGAACGTTGTCCGGTCGTGACCGTGCTTTTGATGTTGGATCAAAGGTCTCGCTCCGAGATATCTAAAAGGAGATATCCAAAAGAGGTTGGGATCACCGTACACAATATAGGGGGTGGTGTGCACAGCAGACCGAAAGTAATAGGTCCGAGTTAGAACGCAGAACCCGATTAACTTGTCCCCGTATTTATAGAGGCCATCGTGATGGTGATCACGATCGTCATGCCGACTTCATGGGGCGCACGTATAGTAACGGCCACATGAATGCGCCCACTAAGCTATAAATCCGAGTCATCCAGCTCTTCCCGGATAATAGGCAAACGTGTTAATGCTGGATGTACCTACCATTGGGCCTTTGTGGCATTGGGCCTTATTAGCGGCCCGTAACAGCTTGCCCTCAAAATTTCAGAGGTCGTGAGTTCCGGCCGCCGAGATGTCCTATATCCCGTGGCCGGGCTCATTGGCCGAGCTTCCCTAAATTTTCAGAACTCCGGTGAAGCCTCAAGAAGCCGAGGTGGGCCATTTATCCGAGGCTTTGTGCAACGAACATCTCCGAGCCGGGGACATATGAGGATTGCCGAGGTGCTCTCGCTTTGCCATGGCCGGGTTACGATGGATTCATGCTATTTTGATAGGAGGGACTTTCCGCATTCGCCATCATTGCCTCCTGACACCTGGCGACTCTGTGTTGGCGAGTGTCTGCAACCGCCGTGCCATTCCATGCATTGATCTTCGTGCGCATTTAATGTTTTCTACACACGCGATACGCCATCTCCTTCATCGGGGTGAAAAGACGCTTCAGCCCCCATCACTTCGCTTCCTCGAGCCTATACAAATCATCTTTCCCTCTATTTTCTTCATTTCCCTATTTTAGATTGTCATCGCTCCGTTTACTCTACTCTCCGCCATTTTTTCTCGTAATCGCTCGTTCGCTTCCCGCTCTTTTTCATCTTCGTTCGCGACTCACTCATTCGTAATACATTTGTATATTGTTTCTCCTTTTTGTGACCGTGTAACTTGATGATTGTCGTTTATTTTGATCGGTTAACTTTCCGTCGCGGTGGCGATTTTCTCGGGTAGACTTCCTTGATAGTTTCTGCCTCTGTTTCTAATGTCGAAATCCCTCCAAACTATCTTGTAGCACGCATTTCTTTAGCGATCCTTCCCCTTATTTCCCCTTCTTCACGTATCCTTTTGTGCCTTTATAGGTTTCTGTTCTTTGGCGATGGTTGGGAGTAATCGCTTACCCCTTCTAATCCACCATTAACCCCCGAGGAAGAAGCCTTACGTATCCGTTATCCCCGTACCTCCTATTGGATCCTCGGTTTGAACTTTCCGAAGAGGAGAAATTGGCGTCCGTGCTACGAGGAGGATCCGCCAACGGAGTGGATCCGGGTCCCGACCTTCAGCGCCCAACCGGAACCCGCCGGACCGAGTAATATGGCTCGTGCCGAGGACGACGTGCTGTCCACTCAACCCCTTAACTTCTATCTTCATCCTTAGCTCCGGATTCGAATGTCCATCCGCTGGGTATCTTTCCGGCTGGGATTGTCTCGCCGAGAGCTCCTTCCTCATCTGGGCCAGGCGAAGATTCCTGTGCCTCTCTAATTTTAGGGTCTTGTCGTCATCTGACCCCTTCCAATCCTTCTTCTGGCAATCTCCGTCCCCCGGTCCGCTTTGTTTTCCCGCCCGACGATATAATTCATTCAGTATTTTTTTTTTTTTTCTTTTGCCGATACTAGCATTTTTTACTTTGCTTATAGGTGAATGGCTTCACGGTCTTCTCCACACAAAGATTCGATCCGACGCCGGGAGTCGAACTCTTCGAGTCCTCCCGAGGCACTTTGTGTAGGCGATATTCGGGTATCCCACGATATCCTAAAGACTCTGGCCATCGATGTCCAAGGCCGACATTGCACGTCTTAACCTTCCCGAAATGGAAGGTCAGACTTGTCATTCCTCCGGATGAGGGTGAGCCTATCTCGCTTTACTCTACGGTCGGGCGCACCAACTTCTTCTTCTTCTACCGAGATTACTCCGACCCGGGTCAAGGTTCAATTCCTGTTTAGCCGTTTCAAATGTCGGCGTTGATGGCTCTACCGGCACCCTCTCGCTCCATCCCAACGGATGGGCCTACTTAGTGGCCTTCGAGCGTCTATGCTCCTCCTTTCCGGTCCCCATTCCTTGCACTACCTCGTTGTTCTTCCATTATTTCGGCCCTTTCACTTCCCGGACATCTAAGGAGGACGAGAGATTGAAAGGATTGGTGTCCCTACGTGTGGACCTGGGATAAGAAGATAATGAGTGCATTCTCCGATTCCTTTAAACACTTCAAAACGGCTTTCTTCAAAGTCGAGGCTAAGCCTGGACAGCGGCCCTGGTTTTTGAAAGGTCCGGAAGGAGAGGACGTGGAGTGAGAGTTTCCTCTTTACTGGAACGACACCCATTATGATCCGAATCCTTCTTCATACCGATTCAAATTGAGGACCTTTCGCCCTGAAGAGGCCGCCCGTATACCTCGGTTTACCGCATATGTTGAGAAATACGGATTCGGTGCCGCCTTCTTTATTAACGGCCGGGCTAGGCCACAATTTGTTGATTGTATGGTTCCATGGATTGCTAACTATCATGCTTTTTGATTTTCCGTTGTCCTAACCTTCATCGCATGTATCTTAATCCCCTTATTCTTTGTTTTGCAGCTCAAGATATGTCGGAACTTCCCCGCTACCTGGCGCTTGTGAATCCGACGGTAGCCGCGTCGACTCAGAACGCCCTTCCTGCTCGGAAAGGGATAAGTCAAAGACGGCGTCCGGGTCGTCAAGGGCCAGGAAAACCAAAGTCTCGGATACTCCTGGCTCTAGGCGTTCTGCACTTCCTCTGAATGTGCCCCGGCCCCAATCAACCGTGCCCGGGACCACTGCCTCCGAGGGGACCGATCCTTCCCCGGACGTTACAGCTCCTGAAGGTTCTGTTCCATCTTTCTCCGGCACCACTGCCCCCTTTGGGTCATCTCCGGCTCCGGACGCGGCATCCGCGAAAGCTAAAGGAGCCGTTGCGTCTGCTTCTCCCGTGGCGGCCGCTCCTCCATTCCGACACTCGCACGCTTGCGATCCGTGCCAATGATTCCCCGAGGACTTTCGTGGGAGAGAGGGGTGACCGAGGAGCTTAGTGTCGCTTCCTTCCGCCGAACAAATTTATGAATGGGGTCCCTTTGTCCGCCATGGATGAGTCCGTCATTAGTGAGGCTCAAAGGTTTCTCCGCAAGTCCATCGGTCTTCACCAAGCGCTACTTATGTCAAGGAGAAACATGTGGCGGCCCGAGGTAGACATTCGGCGTCGAAACGTGCCGAGGAAGAGGCCTTGACGAGAGCCAAAGCGCGGAAGAGGAGGCGGCACGCGCAGCCCCGGGTCGGACAATTGAAGGCTTTGGAGGAGGAGGTAGCCGCCGCCAATGCTAGAGCGATCGAGTGACGGCTTTGGAGGACGAGCTAGCCGTTGCCAAAGCTTCATGTGGGAAAGGCGCCGAAGAGCTTCGATGACGAAAGAGTCATTGGATAAAAAGACCTCGAATGTCATCGTCTTCGGAAGGCCCGGACGAAAGCCTGGATGCCGTGAAGATTGTCCAGAAGAAGAACGAGGCGATCCGCCGCCGAACTTGGGTTGGCGAAAAAGGAACTTGCCGCGAGCGACAAGCTAACCTCGGAGTCTCTCGAGACCCTCCATGAGCTGATCGCGAGAGAATGTTTCAAAATGGCCTTGGATCAACTCCGAGATCTTGAACCCAAAATTATCCTTGAACGTCGACGGTTATCACTACCGAGCTTATGTGAGGGACGACGTGTTTTATCCGGCTCCTCCTCCCCGAATCCCTCCCGGAAGATGAATCCATATCCATTGAGGATGAGGACCGGAGAACGGGCGGTGAGGAACAGTAGAAGGCACGACACCGAGACCGACTCGGGACTCATTGAATTGACTCCATCCGTCGAGCGGGACCTCGAACAATGCTTGTCGCCTAGCCTCTTTTATTGATGCGTTTTTGCCTTTGTAACCATGAATTTTCCCTGCGTCTGTGCCGGTTATAGACATTTTAATGACAAAGTAAATTTTACGTATCTGTTGTTGTGTGAATTCTAAACATAGTTAGAGATTCGTCGGCGCATGGGGTGCCGAGCTATGCATTCTACCAGATGTGAAGTCTGGGAATGGATGGTAGGGTTGTCAGTTTTAACCGTATGTGGTATTAACCTAACCGCTACCTTGTTCGGAGCCGTTGGTCGGATCATAACCGAGGTAAGGGCGAATTGTCACTTGTTTAAACGAGGTGTCCGTAACGCACAACTTAAACATTTTGACCGATCGTGGTCGGAATGACAACTCGAATGCTTAAATCGGGCGAGCGTTGACATGTCAATTTCACGAAGGCCAATAAAAGGCAATTTCGCCGAGCTCTTGACTGGGCTAATTTGCCCGGTGTTAAATCATCTAGATGTGTCGTATTTGTGACCTAGGGTTTATATACCTTGGTATAATGCTTAAGCGATCAATTGTGCACGTTGGCGAAAATCCACGAGGAATCCTTCATTAAAATGAAAACGCTACGAAGAGCCAACACATAATTTAATGAAATTTTAAGATTTAAAATTAAAATACTCGAAAACAAATGATAACCGATCTCCAAGCCGGGATGTGTTCGGTGTCTCCATCGCCGAGGCCGAGGTCTAACCGTGGTAGATCTTCAACTTGTCTGCGTTCCAAGTTCTTTTGATGGGTTTCCTAGCCAAGGTTTCAAGTGTATAGGCTCCATTGCCCAATTTCTCTTTAACCCGGTAGGGACCTTCCCAATTTGCCGCCAACTTGCCATCTCTGGCGTTCTTGTTGCCTATATCGGCTCGTCGGAGTACAAGGTTACCCCGGTTGAAAGACCGAGGTCGAACTTTCCAATTATACTTGGCGGCTAAAAGTTGCTTAGCGGCGAGCTCGGCTAGTGCGCCACTACTCCGACTGGTCGATCAGCTCCAAGTCCGTCATCGCGTCGTCATTCGACGCCTCTCCCCGGCGGCTCTCATCCTTCTCCACGATGGTTGTCCTATCTCGATCGGGATCATGGCTTCGCATCCGTACGTCAACCGAAAAGGGGTCTCTTCGGGGTAGAAGACTCCGTACACTTGTCCCGTATCCCCATAAGACGCCGTATAGCCGTCGACCCGCTTATATTCTCGCCTCTTTCATCCGTTTTTAAGCCCGTCAAGGATTATTTTGTTGGCCGACTCGGCCGCCCGTTAGATTGTGGATGCTCAACCGAGGCATAATGCAATCCCACGTCGAGGTCTCGACATCAACGTCTTGAACCTTTGGTCTATAAACCGCGTACCGTTGTCCGTGATCACCCTCGGCCGGGCACCCCAAAGCGGGATACGATGTTGTGTCTCGAAAAATCTCCGTACGCGTGCTGAAGTAATTGTCATCAATGGTTCGGCCGATCCACTTGGTGAAATAATCAACCGCCACGATGAGCCATCCGAACCGTCCCGGCTGCTTTGAAAGGTCCGAGGATGTCCATGCCCCATTTAAAGAAAGGCCAAGAGGCCGAGATGCTTTTCGTTCCGCGGGGTGGCCAAATGAGTTTGGCGTGCTTCGACAACTATCGCATCTTCTCACGGCCTCCTTGGCGTCCTCCGTCATGGTCGGCCAATAATACCTCGCGCATTGCTTTCCTCTTGCGAGTGCCTTGCCCTCCATGTGGTGGCCATTGATGCCTTCATGTATTTCGGCTAGTACATATTTTGCTTCCGCTTCGCCCAGGCACCTCATCATCGGAGAGTGTAAGCCTTTTCGATACAGCTGGTCATCGACCATTGTATAGATGGCGGCCTCCCGCATTAGCTTCTTGGCGTCGGTCGAGTCCGTTGGGATAATACCTCTCTCTAGATAATCTTCTATGGGCTTCCTCCAATCCCTGGCAGCCGAGATGGTCATAATACAACTCGGCTCGGTCAAGTTTTGTCATCACCGTTCTATGATTACCGCTTCTTTTGTGCTTGCCGCTTTGACAGGATATCCGCCGGAGTTTTCTTCCCATGGGATATGGGTGACGATTACTTCTTGAAATTCCGAGATCATCTCTTTAGCTTTGTTGAGGTACTTGGCCAAGAGTGGTCCTTTCGTCCGGTAGGTTCCTTCGATTTGCGCGGCTACGAGCCGTGAGTCGGTGAAAACCTTGACCCTCCGCGCTCCATTTTCTTTGGCCCGTAGGTCCGGCAAGGAGAGCCTCATACTCGACTTGGTTGTTTGAGGTCGGGAATTTTAGTTGGAGGGATCGCTCCACAAAGAACGCCCTCCGGACTCTCGACTATGATACTCGCTCCGCTCCCCTTTGCGTTGGATGAGCCGTCAACGTACACCTTCCATATACCTCCGTGATCCCCCTGGCCGTCTCTCGTTTGGGGTGAGTTCCATGATGAAGTCCGCCAAGTGCTTGTGACTTAATTGCGCGTCGAGCTTCGTAAGAGATATCAAACTCGGACAACTTGATCGCCCAACTAGTCATTCTCCAGCCGAGGTCCGGCTTGTGTAATACTTGGCGGATCGGTTGACTAGTTCGGACCACTATCTCGATGTCCTTGAAAATACGGCCTCAATCTTCTTGCCGTTGTTAATAAGGCGAAAGCCATTTTCTCCAACTTCGATATCGGAGTTCCGAGCTCGCAGGCTTTACTCACAAAGTAAATCGGTGCTTGTCGGACTCGGCTTCCCTTACTAAGGCGGCGCTTACCGCCTTTCTCCGACCGATGTGTAGAGGAATAAGGTCTCCCCCAGCTCGGGTTTTGTGAGGACCGGAGGGGTTGCCAAGCATTGTTTGATCCTATCGAACGCTACTTCGCACTCTGGGTTCCAACCCCCCTGGGTCTTCTTCTTTAATAGCCTAAAGAAAGGGAGCGCTTTCTCGGCCGACCTCGGTAGGAATCTGGTCAAGGCGGCTAATCGGCCCGTCAACTGCTGAACCTCCTTCTTCGTCTTCAGGGCTTGCATGTCCAACACCGCCTTGCATTTATCTGGATTTGCCTCGATCCCGCGGTTGGTCAAGATAAATCCTAAGAATTTCCCAAATGGGACCCCTAAAGCGCACTTAGCCGGGTTTAACCTTATCCGATGCCTCCTTAACTTTTCGAATGTTTGTTCCAGGTCTCGGATGTGGTCGTCTGGGCGCTTTGACTTTACGATCATGTCGTCAATGTACACTTCTATGTTTTGCCCGATTTGGTCTTCGAACACTCTGTTCATCATTCTCTGATAGGTAGCTCCGGTGTTCTTCAACCCGAAAGGCATGACCTTATAGCAAGTAATTGGCCTTATCGGCCATGAAGGCCGTCCTCTCTCGGTCGTCAGATGCATGGCTATCCGATTATAACCAGAAGTACGCATCCATGAATGATAGTAGCCGAAAACCGGCCGAGCTATAAACCAATTTATCAATGTTTGGCATGGGTAGGAGTCCTTTGGGCAAGCTTTATTCAAATTGGTGTAATCCGTACACACCCTCCACTTGCCATTTGGCTTTAACACCATCACTACATTGGAAAGCCAAGTGGTGTATTGTATCTCTCTCGATGAATCCGGCCTCCGAAGTTCTGGTCACGTGCCCGTCCAGGGCCTTTTGTCTTTCCGCCCGATGTTTCTTTTCTTTTGGGCAACCGGTCGACTCCCGGTCGCACGGCTAGCCTCGTGGCAAATGTAACCCTGGGTCGATACGGGGACCTCGGACAAGGTCCAAGCGAATACGTCCCGGTTGTTCCTTAGGAATTGAATCGCCGGCTCGAGGTCGCCATTCGCCGCCCCTCCAATCTTGGTGGTTTCGAAGGATCCGCCCCAAGCACCAATTCCTCCAACTCTCCTTCCGGCTCCGCCGTGGTATCTCGGGCTTGTCCTCGAGGTCCAGCTCTACCATGTTCACCGAGCATCGGGCCCGTTGACGTCTTTCGGGTTCGGGTGAGTTCTCCCTTCTTCCGAGCCGAGGTGGAGACGAGGGCCCTCCTTCCCCGATTCGGAGAGTTTCGAAATAGCATTGCCGGATTCCTTCGATCCCCGTGACCACTACCATTGCTTCCTTCTTGTTAAGCATCTTAAGTTTTGATGCTTAGTAGATACCATCATGTCCTGCCGTGAATGGTCGGCCCCGCCTAGAATGACATTGTAGGATGACGGAAAGTCGGCCACTATAAATCGACTCGTTCCGACTTGAATGCCTCCTCATGCCTGCCTAGCGTCACCGAGGTCTATGTAACCCTTGGGAAGCGAGCGCTCCGTTGAACCCATGAGGGTCGCCTTGCACGGCTTTAAATCCTCAAGCATCCATCCGCATCCTTTTATACGCATCCCCTGATAATGTCGGCTAAGCTCCCCGCATCTACGAATATCCTTTTGACCGGTTAGCCGGGGTTCGGTGATTACTACCCATCTTGATGTCCCGGTACAACATCCTTCAATTCTTCAATGGTAAAAGTTAAGGCGGCGGTGCGCCTCCTCCCTCCGTCGTCCTGACTTTTGGGAGGTCTCTAACCTGTCCTGGACTTCTCTCAAGTATTTCTTGCGCTGGCTCATTGTGTCTCCGCCACCTCCGAACCCTCCGCTGATCCCATTGCAACGGAAATCGGTTTCTGGGTAGGCGTCCCGGGAGTTGGATCTTCTTCTTTTTTCCTCCTTCCTCGGCTTCGTTGCCGGGCTCCTACTCCGGCCTCCCTGATTGTGCGTGCCGTTTCTCTTGCCCTGAGTTTTAATTACGTATTGGCGTAATTTGCCTTCCCTGATAAACTTCTCAATTGCATCTCGGAGCTCATAGCATTGCTCCGTCGTGTGTCCCGTGCCATCATGAAATGAACAATACTTTGACCGGGTCCGTAGTGGTCGTGTTTCTGAGCGGCTTCGGCTTCCCGACTCTTCTCATCTGCCCGAGCCACCTCCTTCCGAGCCGCATCCGAGGGACGTTCAACGGGGTGTAGTTGTCGTATTTCGACTTTCCTTCCGCCTTTCCCCCTAGTCCGACTCGTTGCTTTGCGGACTCTCTCTTCGTTTACTTCCCGGAGTTAGGAGATGTCTTGCTTATCCTTTCGGGTTGCACGGTATTGGCCGGCTCCATTTGCTCGACGTCCGCATATTGCTGCGCCCGGGTGTAAAATTTGGTGAGAGTGTAGACCCGGTTCTTACATATGTTCTTGGCCAGTCGCGACGCTGGATCCAAGCCATCCACGAGGCAATGGACGTGTACTTCCTCAGGAAGCGAGCGCACTTGCAAAGCCACCTCCTTGAATCGGTTAAGGTATTTTTGCAATGTCTCTCCCTTCTTTTGCTTTATTCGGCTCGGTGCAGACGTGACTTCTACCGAAGCATCGGTTGCGAATTCAGCTCGAATTTCCGTGCCGCTCTTCGAAGTCGCGCACGTAATTATTTGGCAAGGAATGGAGCCACTTCGTGCGGCCCGATTAAAGTCACCGCGAACAAGCGTAGGATGACCTCCCTTTGATCAAACGGACCCACGAGTAACTCGAATGTTTCGAGGTGACCGGCGGATCCCGTGTTCCGTCATATTTCGGAGATGGGTAAGATCGAAGTGCTTTGGATAGGGTGCCGTGGCGGCCTCTCTAGAGAATGGGCTCGCATCGGCCTCTGTTAGGTACTTCATCCTGTATACTCGGGGAGATCGTCGAGACCGTGGTATCCTGGAGACTTCTTTGTCTCCTCCTTCCGACGTCCGAGACCGGGATCTCCTCTCCATGCCTCGGCTTTCGTCTTCCTTTTTTCGTTCTGGGCGCACCTTCGTCTTCTGCTTTTGGGCCCGGTTTTTCAGTGCGGATACCGACTCTGAGCTGCTGGACGAACTACTGTCATCCTACGTCGGTCTCTTTCTTCCGCGGGATCCTCCTCGGCCTCCTTGGTGCATCCAATCCCCGGAATCTTTCGAGCCGATCGTCCATCATCTCGTTGGATCACTCTAAAATCCTCTTGGCGTTGGAGCTCGTCCCGCCTCTCCTTAGTCTCGAATTTTCTAAGGATCGATTCCCGAGCTTTTTGCGAGAATGCGGACATCCGGTTTGGAGCCGAGGTGTCCGTGGCCGTCTCGCCTTGCGCTTTGTTGGCCTCGCGGGGAGAGGAGGCCGTATCTGACATGTGACCCTCAGGAGCTCCCCCCCCCCGGGTTGGACATACTTCGATCATTTGGATTGCTTGCCTCACCGTGGTTGATTAGGCCGAATACTCCGATGTTGCTTCGTGCGAGTGTGAGCCATCGTAGTCACGGAATCGTAATTTATAGATCCCCACGGTCGGCGCCGGTGTTCCGGTGTAGAACGTTAGTGTCCGCCTCGACCGGGTGCTTTGATGTTGGATCAAAGGTCTCGCTCCGGATATCTAAAGGGAGATATCCGAAGAGGTGGGATCGTACACGATAGGGGGTGTGGTGTACAGCACAGTGTTGATGAAAGTAATAGGTCCGAAGTTAGAACGTAGAACCGATTAACTTGTCCTCAGTATTTATAGAGGCCATCGTGATGGTGATCACGATCGATCATGCTAACTTGGGGCGGGGCGACGTATAGTAACTGGCCACATGAATGCGCCACTAAGCTATAAACCGGTCATCCAGCTTCTTCCGGATAATAAGCAAACGGTTATCTTTGGATGTACCTACCATCGGCTGTGGTATTGGGCCTTATTAACGATCCGTAACAGAATCAAACAGGCTATTTAGGTGCGTTGATGGTCAATGTTGTTCTCTGTCTATTTATTGCCACTAGTGTTCCAAAATTGCACGCGCTCTCTGAAAAACAATTCATGTTTTCTTGGTGCCCCCAGAAAGTGTCGACGTGGAAGCATTTCTAATTACACCAAAAAGTCGCGGCCGAGGAATCCGCTTTCCTTCGATTGTAAGTTTACGAACATTCTTCTTGGGTTCTTCATTATATATTCGCAATCAACATGCTTTAACAATGTTTTTTGACCTTTTAAATAATTAGTTAAAATTGATTCAAAGTGAGATTTGCTGGTATAATTAATATAATATAATGATGTTAATTTGTTGATGTATACCCGGGACGACTTTAGAAATTTATTTAAACATACATTAATATTTGGTATTTGCCATTCTGTGTAAGCAAGATTTGTTTTTTTTTCCAGTCATGTTACATAAAGATATGTGATAACAAGTCCGTCCTTGTCTTGAGGGAAGTCGTTTATTGTTAACCTGTTTTTGTTTGCATGTGGCATCAAAGTTCATCACGCAAAGGAAAAACCAATTTATGATTATATTCCACAAATTCTTCCACGCCTACTATCACTAGCAAGCACTGATAATATCATAAAAGTAGGTCTTTTAATTGTTTGGCAGCGCGAAATGACAATTACAAAAGGATTAAATATAATGAAAATATTCAAGGAAATAAGAATTTAGAAATTTATTTTGTGGGTTTGTGACTTGCGTGTGAGAGAATCAAGGAGTGGGGTCTTCACGATAAACAATTTTTTTGTAGACAAAACATGGTTTAATACAAAGTGTTGTACGTCAGTCTTGAATTAATGGGAAAATTATATGGGGTAGTTTTTGGAGAAAAAAATCTCAAAAAAAGTCCCAAGATTCTCAACCCTTTCGAGAATGTGCGTTGACAACTAAATTACCACATTTAACAAAATCAATAATTGCTTAAAACTAAACCGCATTAACAACAATATTTTAACAACTAAATCAGTCCACATTAACAACAATATCAACCCCGTTAATAACTATATCGCCTTATATTTACAACTCATGCAAATTATAAAAATCTCGAGAAAGGGCCTTTTTAGGATTTTTAGAATCTTGGGGCCCTTTTTTTGAGATTTTTTCTCTAAAAAGGGCCCTTAGATGCATTTTCCCTGAATTAATTGACCTGTTATTCGCAGGAAGAAATGGTTGTGACGCAGAAATTAAAACTTCAATTTCGACAAGAATTGACAGAATGGGATAGATAGATGTTGGATGTTTCATATATTTGATTACCTTAATTTAGTGAATGTGAACGAAGCTACGTGTGTGTATATATATATATATATATTAATATGGCCTTCTTTTTTATTCATTTATCATTTTTAAATATCGCCGACCGGGCAGCATTATATTAATTCATCTGAAATAAAAGAAAACAAATAGAAGAGGTATTAAACTATTAATGCAAGAATAAGAGTATAATTGGTGTGTATAAAGAATACTATTCCTTTCTGTTCTGGTCTTGTACTACAAACTTTATCCTATATTTAGGATGGGGTAGTAGTATAAGTAATTTTCAAATATGAATTTGCAACTGCCTTGATCGCGATTATCGGCAGTTGATTCAGTAACGTACGTGGTCTCTGAATATATAAGATAATGAGTGAAAATCGGGTTCGATTATAGAATATGCTACTCTCACTATATATATTATGAGAAGAAGCGAGCGTCGATTACAGGCGATGGCGCAAACATACAAAACGACTTTATCAGAAAATAAAAAAAATAAAGAACAAAAGTGGCTTCAAATCTGTTGGGTATAGTTACTTTTTTTTTTTTTTTTTTTTTTGTTGATACGGCGGGAACGTCCAAAAGAGCAAAAGCCCATCAGCATATATTACTAGCAGCAACTCTTAAGTAAATAACAACGACGAACGACGCGATTGATCAAAAGATCTCGCCCCTTAAATAAATGGTTGGCGGTTGATCCCAAACTTGTGAATGAAAGAAAAAAAAATTTCCCTTTTTACCGCAGGTCTGACCGGGACTAGGGATTAGTCCCATGGCTATCTACGTGTGGATACCCGCAGTAGCCAAAAAAAAAATGTTAAGTAAATATAAAATATGATTATTTTTAAAAAAGATTAAAAATTTTAAATAAATTATTTAATCAAATCATATGTTATATAGCATTGGATTATATAAATATTTTAAAATAATTTAATTAATGTTTTTAATATTTCTAAAAAAAAATTAACTGTCTATAGGAAGAAGTCACAAGAGTCAGTTGAAATGGCGGGTAAGTCAGTTTTTAGCAATTGGCGGGCCCAATTATCTCATTCTCTCATGCAAAAAAAAAAAAAAAACAGTGATATATTTATTTACTTATTTATTTAATTTTGCGGGGTAAAGACAGAGAAAGTGGCAGTGGCAGATGGCTGTCCACAAGACAAACTAAAACGTCTGATATGATATCTGTGGATGATGGCGTCAATTATTGATGAAGGGATAGAATCATAAAGTAAGGGCGATAAAAGCAATAATGAATATATTTTGAAATTCATTTATAACAAAACTTGAATGTGGAAGCAGTGTTGGGATTATAGGTGAAGAGTGAAGAGGGGTATGGCGCAAAAGAAGGCGTGGTAGATGGAGAAATTGAAGACAAGTGTCATGTGCATAATGGTCAAAGTCTCTATTCTTTGTTTATTTATCTGAAAGCAATGGCCTTGCACGCTTATCATTCAAACCATCTCTCTCCTGGTCTGTCGGTGTTGTTTCAAAAAAAGCACTTCTTTTTTGTCCCCATTAGAGTTAAGTTTAACAAAATGAACCAATTCTTCACAATGAAGGGAATTATGGTTGGAATAAGAGAATTGCATGTTTTACAGACCACAAAATGGTAGTTTTAGAAACCCTTTTTTCTGTCATTGAGAGTTAAGATAGCATAAGAAGCGACCAGTTAGCCCCAAAAGGACGGGTTCGATTCCTTCGCGTTGTGATGGCGCTTCCTTTTGAAAGGTGATCTCGTAAATACCCCTATACATGCTTAAAGAGCCCTGGGACCGTGCCCTAACTTTGGTGGAGGACCGGTACCGAATCCACCTAAACTTTATCTTATCAAAAAAAAAAAACCCTTTTTTCTACCAGTTAAAATAAAACTCTTCTCATAATATTATCTCATAATAAATTGTAAAAACTATTATCTAAAAGCTATTCCAAACATACACGACTCCAATAAAAAATTCCTGCCTGTGAAAAAGAAGAAAAAGAAAAAGTAAGGGCCTTTCCCTCAAGTTATTGTACATTTTTCCTTTTACTCTCTTATTTGTTACTTCATTTTTAGCAGTAAAAATTGTCTTTGTAACGTGATTTATAAGTTATTATATAAAATGAGTTTTTTTCTCAATTTATGTACACATCTTCTTCTATCATCGAGCCCAAAGAAACACTCGAGTCATTTCATTCCCAAAGGTACTTGATCTCTCTTCATAACTAATTAATTTTCACCTATATCCTTGATCCTTGGCTCGTGACTCTCTCTTTTTCTCTTCTTTTTTTCTGCTTTATTGTTTTGGAGCCAATAATGTGCAGAGGGCTGCTTTAGATAAAGAAAACACGAAAGCCAAGAACAAGCAAATAAGGTGGGGATGGTTTTCGCTTTTTCAATGTCACACACATTATATTGGAGGTGGACTAGATTCAGTTACATTTCCACATATAAAGGCGACTCATTTTTTACTTCTAACTGAGTGGGCTAAAAAATCTTACTTTTTACAATCAATTGAATTGTTTACAAAAGAAGAGAGGAAAAAACAACAACAACAACTAGGCTTCCTTAGTTTTTTTTTACAATCATATTTCTTGGAATTAACAGCATAAAAAGAGCAAATGAGATTATGGTTTTTGTCTCTCCCTTAATTAGGCATGGAAATAGGCCAGTCGATTTTGTTAAATAGGTCTCGAGTCGCGAATGGGACGAAGGTCGAGCTCGATTTTGTGCCTTTTTCTAAAGCTTAGCGAGCCTTCATAAAGCCTCTGGTCGAACTGTAGCCTTTTTGAAGCCTACTTTAAAGTATATGTGCCTTGAGGCCATAAATAGGCTTTGTATACTTTAAGCCTATCAAAACTTATATAAATATATCTTGAAATTATAATATAAGAATGAAAAATAATAAATATTATCTTATTTACATGATATAAATATAATTATATTTATTTAATATTTAAAAATTCCGATCTTAACAAAATAGGCATGTCCTATTACATATTCATACCTTTAAATAAATGGCCCGACCTTTTAATCAATAGGTCGGGCCCACTGTGACACTAAATAGGTCGTTGTAGATCGCCCGATAGAGGTCTGACCTATTCTCACCCCTACTCTTAATCATGATTAAAGAACTAAATAGGATAGATATAATTTCTACATTTTCTTATTAACATCAAATGGATGAAAACCGATGTAAATAAATATATTTTGAGGCTCAAGAGAAAAAGGTTTTGGCGTTTTGCTATATATGGTAAAATTAAAAGATCGAAAAATTAAGTTGGCTATCTTCCAAACGTGACAATATAATTTTTTAAGAATGATTATGTTTTTAGTCAAATTCCTAACAAGTGATTAATCATAAGAATAACATCTTAAAGGAGCAGATAATTTTGACGAAATGACAAACACAGCTCCTAAATCAAGGGTTTGTGAAGTGTGCGAGCGCTTAATTGTTTATTGAAATTTCCATTAATTAAAAATCAATACTAGTACTTGCAGTCCTAATTATTCAAGGGCACTAAATTTAACGTCCCTGATTAACAGGTCACACCATGGATTAGTTTTTGCAAATGGTAACATAATTCCTTGATTCAGGGTTCATCAAATACGAACACTGCGGATAATTATACTTTATCGCCGTATTTTTTTTTTTTTTTTTAATAAATCGATATTTGAACCTTCTAGCTGTTGAAAGAAAAAGGAGTCAAAATTTTCAGCACTAGTAGCCCTTGATCTGCGTAATATGATTTTATCTAGGAATGTTCAAAAGACCTAGTGGTCTAAGTAGGCTGACCGACCTAGTCTTGCTGAAAAAAATAACCCGAGATAGTATTGATGATAGCACTGCATCTAATTTGTTGAAGCCAATGATTCAGATCTATACACACACATTTTCATAATAAACTCTCTATTTTAATGCTTGGAAAAACGTCTAATTCTTTACCAGCATAATCGCTTCAACAATGGTGACATTTTCCTTATTCAAACCATAAGAAGAGTCAGAGATCATGTTTTTATTTTTATTTTTATTTTTAAAAAAGGATCAAAGAAAGGAGAAGACAGGGAGAAAGCAAATGCTCATCGAAGACCCAAAAAGTTTTTTAAATTATAAGTGGGTGTGTGTCGTGAGTGTACACAAGGCTCTAGCCTCTAGGCTTAATCTAATAATTTTTTTTATCACTTTAAACTTCAAAACTAATCAATCATTCTTTCCCTTTATGGGATTGACTAAAAACACCACATTTCTTGATAAGAGTAGACAAAGTACAAATGCACAATTACGGAATTTTGTCATGAAAGGATATATGATTTAGAAAAATCATATAGGTGCTTGGAGATAGACACTTTTCGCCTCCCATATTTCCCCCCAAACTAAAGTTATATACCTCTTTTGATCTTAATTATAAGAATATTTTTATAGTATAAATTATACTATAAAAGAATTCTTATAATTAGAACCGAAAATAGTATAACCACTAAGTATATATGATTTAAAAAAAATATTCATAACAGACTACGGTGACTTGCTATTCAATTGTAAATTGTCATGATCAAATGTTTATAGGTATATTTTTATTGTTAACATTCTCAATATAGTATACTACCTTTGCTTCTAAAAATAGGACATTTTTATAATGTAATTTTTACTTCAAAATACGTTATATATTTAGGATCTAAGGAGTACTACCTAAAGCCTAATAAACTCCGACCAAAAAAAAAAAAAAAACTCTTATTATCAATATTCTATGTCGACTAGGAGATTCCTAGTTTAATAATCTTATAACCGTTTTTAATATAAATGTTAATAAAAAGTATGAAAAAGTCAAACCTCTTGAGTCAATTAAGATTAGTTCGGACATTCAGTTAGTAAAGAATTTACTCATAAATTTATAAGACTGTAAGTTCGAATCATGCAGTCAATGTAAGAACCTTACTGAATGAAAGTATATGTTCTCATAAACCCCATGCTAGTTTAGTTTATATAAAAGGTTAAGTAACAAATCCGTCTCGGAAAATATATGCCTATGAGCAATGTTGTCATGAAAGTTTTTCAGATTCAATGTCACTTCGAAAATTTCAAAATGTAGCAATATTACCCTTTTCTGTTGAAATGTTAACCATTAAAGTTAATTTTTTAACGGTCAATGTGAGTTTTTTAACGATTATCAAGTAACATTGCTATATTTTAAAACGTTTGGATGACATCGAACTTAAGAAAACTTCCAAAGTAACATTACTTACAGGCATATATTTTCGGGACAGACATTTATTACTTAACCCTTAAATGAAAAAAAAAAAAAAAAAAAAAAGGCAAACCTCTTAATTCACTGGGCCCAAGAAAAACAGTGGAGGGGAGAGAACCTTATTTCATGTTAAACATGGCTGCCAATGAGGCAATGAGGGTTGGCATAGATGGTAAAGGATCCGGGGACTGAGCCTAAATGGCCGTGGGTTCGATTCCTACCGTCGCAAAGACTCCTTTGGTAGGCGATCTCGTAAGTCCCCGTAAGTCTTCATAGCCGCCGGCCATGCGCTTAGCTTGGTGACCGATGTCAACCCCTTCAAAACTTTCTGTTGTCAAAAAAAAAAAAAAAATGTTAAACATGGCTAGGAGTTCGGCTTTCACGAGTTACTATTGAATGATTGTTGTGAAATGCACAACTGGCGAGCCTAATTTTTTAATAACTTGTTACCATACTTTTACCCCCTTAACAAAGATCTAAAGTCCCTCGTTTATTTTGGTATTTTGTAACTCGTGAACACATCTATTTTTTATACTGAGGAATTAGAAAAACCAATTATTATATATATTCCTTTCCTGCTACTCGTGATTTGACAATGAGATAATCTGAGCAAAAACAAATTCTGTATTTGATTTTCTTTATTCGCCCTAAGCTAGGACCCATAAGCGACGACCACTTTCCCTTATTCGCCCTCATTTCTAAGCTAGGATGTGGGATTAGTAAAAAATTTGGTGGCCTAACTAATTTGGTCTGATGAAAAAATTGGCCTGAAATAATATTGGACAGATCAATGAGACTACTTTTTCTCGGCCCGAACCGAATTTGGGTCAAAACCTTATACCTCTTGGTGCAGTCAACTGTCCGAATATTTTTTTATTGTTATTTAATATTGTTAGAGATTATTATGGATTTATGATTGTGTTTTAATATTTTGTGATTTGTTTTATATGATATATATATTATTATGGTCTTATTAAGTTCAAATATTGTTTTTTTTAAAAAAAAAAACTAATTAGGCCCTTGACTGGTCTAGACCAGGCCTCATGATGTCTTGTACAAATCGAGGTATTATCTAGACCAAACCTCCGGTTTAAGCCAAACTCAGTCTAATCTGATCCATGATCAATCCTAACTAGGACCCCTTTTCCTTCTTCGCTCCCAATCAAAAGTGTTTCCAAACAATCACATTGTAAAAGTATAGAAATGACGGCAAATAAGGGAAAGGGATCCTAGCTTAGGGGTGGCCTTGAGTGCACGTGTAGGGCTTTTATCTCAATAATGATAATGAAACAACATTTTTAACGTGAGTCTGTGCCCTCCCACATGGGAATGACCCTACACATATCAGACCCATACCCTGCCTCTTGTTCCTTTTTTGTCCTTCGCGACAATACCTCCAATAATAATTATTAACATACTCATTCTTATCTTGCCTCATCGTCCTCACACACATACAGTTGATTTGTCTTCCTCCCTCACTCACACCATTGGGATAACACCCCCATTCACATATTATACCTTTCACTCATGACTAACCGACACTTGAAACGTCACGTATTTGTTTCTTTTAATTAGAGTGGCAAATACTAGCTAGCAGTCTAATATCACAAACATGATTAAATATGCAACATCCTATTTATTGAAGAGTCCACGTCACTCAGTTACAGGGTATTTTTTTATTTGTTTTTGTCGAGGGTCGTCAATCCTTAATAGGTAATCATGCCACCTAAATCAAATCAGATACATTCTGTTTTGTTCTGAGAATAGGATTTGTTGACGGAGGAGGTGAGCCAAGAACTACGTCTTCTACGTGAAGGGATCAAAGTTACGTAGTCAACACACACAAAAGGGTGGGGTGTGTCAGTGTGACCGTATGTAAATAGTTTGAGTTAACCCGCGCACCCTGGTTAATTGGTCTCGTATTTATAGAGGTCGTAGTGGAGAAGATCGTGGTTGGACATGATCTCCATCGTGGTTGGGCATGATCTCCATGGCGAAGCACTGGGGGAGTACGTGACGGATCTGAGCTCAGGATACTCCTATCATGCCTTTGATGGTTAGGATCCACTATAATAGTGGGTCTTCCTATATTATAGGTGACGCTATATCTTAGATGTTTACTTGGTTGGGTCGCCTCGATATTGGGCCAAGACAAGGTAGTAACACATTCATTTTAAATGCGGAGGAATATTATTATATTTCTTACGCCAAAGATATTATTCTTTCGATTTTAAATATAAGATAGTGTTAACTTTTTTGAGATATTAAGAAAAATTATTTTAAAATATTTATATTTATCGTTCTTTCTCAAATTTTTTTAATAATATATAAACTGATATATAATGTAATACTCTTTTTGGTTCTAAATATATAATAAATTTTATAGTGCAATTTATATTATAAACTTTGTCTTATATTTAACATTAAATGTAATAATACATAAAATATAATATGATTAAAGAACTTGTTCAAAATTTAGGGTTGGAGGATACTTTTGACCGGGTATATACGTTCCTCAAGGGTAGGCATTACATGCGGAGTGATGATTGCATCAATCTGGGGGTATTCCATTTTGCCACAGTAAGTGATCAGTCACGCCTTCCTTATTCTTACTTCCTTCTTTCGCAGTAGTCCACACTCCATACTCAACTACTTTCATTTTTCGCTTTCAAAAAATATCTCCTTTTTTAATACTACCTCCGGTCTAATTATAAAACTACGTTGATTTTTTTAGAGGGATTGAGGAAGTTAAATAAGTTACATAATCATATTCACTCCGGTCTAAATTATAAGACCTAGTTGACTTTTTTGGAGAAACTAATGAAGCTAATTAAATTACTTTAGAGTATTTTTATTTTTTTCTTCAAACTAATTAGTTTGACTAATAAACTAATATATAATTAAGGGTGCACAACATACAAAATAATTAAATAACTTATTTAGCTTCTTTAATCTCTCTAAAAAAAGTCAACTAGGTCTTATAATTAGGACCGGAGGTGGTATCATATATTGTGTATCTTTATATTATATGTTAGTTTATTAGTCAAAATATTCTAACATAATTTAATTAGGCTTCTTTAATTTCTTCAAAAAAAATCAACTTGATCTTATAGTTACGACCGGAGGGAGTATATCACTTCTCACTTTTTCTATTAGTGGCTTCTATTTTGTTAGCTAGAGATCATTGGTGTCTTAATTACCCGAAAACAATTTTGGATTAAACAATAATGAAGGCTTAATAACTCAAGAGGGGGATGACTGATTGTTAAAGAATAAGGTTAATTTCATTATTGGTCCTCTTAGATTTTGATCGAATTTTAGTTTTAGTCCTATAATTTCATAAGGATATAGTATGAGTTTAAGTATAAAGACCAAAACTAAAACCCATTAAAAGGGACCACAGTCAAAATTTGACCAAAATACAAGTACTATGAATAGTATGAACCCTAAAGAATAATTAAGGCGCATCAAGTAAACAACATCCATTTTATAAATAATTAAAAATTAAAAGCGAAGAGGGTACTGGGTACGTAAGAGTGTAGTAAATTAAATAAAAACCAAAACCATTATCACCCAAATCGACATTTTCATTTATGTGCACATCTCTGCAATCTGCAATAAAAGCTTTGTTAAAAAAAAAAAAAAAAAAAAGGAGTAGGTTACAGTACTGTGGAACTTCTTGATTGTCAGACACAGAGGGTTCTTCTTAATTACCTCGCCAATATACAGATTCTCTATAAATAGAAAGCA
>JAFJYI010000565.1:0-25827 GCA_019022655.1 Acacia acuminata
AACAAAGAAAAAGCACAGAACCTCTGTTTCTTGTTGTGGCATGTATTTCTTGAGTTCCATCAACTAAACAAATAGTCACAATAACAAAACTTTATGAGATAAGAGTTTGTTGTTTGTTTAGTATTAAACTAAAGTACTTTCCTTCAAAAAGTTTTTAAAAAAAATCTATTAAGTTCCTTATACAAAGGTTGTGGGTTGGTTGAACAAATTCTCATTAGGACAAGCTTTTGAGTCATGAGACTCTTTCGACAAACTCCAGTTAACATGATAAAAAATTATAATCATCAATCAATCAAGCAAGAGTATTGGGCTACAAATGCATAAAACAAGATTACAACCTATCTCTTGTATGGTAGTAGAGCTACGTGCTTCTTGAGTTTCCGTCGCCTCACTTGCCTCTCGGAGTCAAAATATGCAAACAAATAAGTTCAAAAAATAGTTAGAAAATATAATGACACAAGATATTGGAAAGAAAATAACAAATAATTTTGAAAAGTTAAAAACACAAAAAATTAAGGAAAAAAACTTCTATAAATGTTTGATCCTTTATGGAAGCTAAGAGACTACAAAATAATATGATATAAATACCTGTAACGTAAAGTATGTTAGGACTCAATACATTTTGAGCATCATGACCTAAGAACCTCCCCTTAAATTCAGACTTCTCCCGAGTCCCAATAGTTGGAAATATAATTTCTTAGAAAAATTAGAAAATAGAATGGCAAAAAAATTTGACAAAATTGAAATAATTTTCCCCTTCAACAAGTAAAAAAATGCATTACTTCCTTTGTAGTTTGGATCTAGAGCCATTGAAGCTATTGTCTCGGTTGAATAAATTCTTCCGAGATGAATATCCGAGTCGTGTGATTCTTCAAGCGTTGATTTCAATTAATAAAATAAAAAGTTAGAATCATTAAATTACAAGTTATAGAATAGGGATGGCAAATTTAGAGACCACACAATGAAATTCATTAAATTAAACCTTTCTTCTGTACTATGGTAATGTCCCATGCATTTTGTGTAGCTTGAACAAAGGGTTTATCACTGCTCTCATGCATCACATTAGTCTCGTAGCTGCACAAATAAGTAAAACAAACCAAAAAGTAAAAAAAATAAAATGAAAATATTTTAACAAAGTACACATAATTTTTTCCTTCCAAAATGTATAAAATGCACTAATTAATACCTATATCCTGAATTGAGGCAGAGATCAACATGTCTTCAACATTTTGAACTAACAGTTTTTGAATGGTTACATGCATCTCTTTACCCCCAGTATCTAAATAACAATGTTTGTTTTTTAGAGGAAAAAACAGTGAAAATAGAATAACATAGATTTTACAAAAAATATAAATAAAATAAATTCCTTCGAAAATAATATTACTCTCTTCGTCATCATTCTTAATAGATGTTGTGGCTTGAACGAGCAAATTTTTACTTGGATGATGTTGCATATCATGTGATCCATCTGGTGGGCATTCCAATTCACAAAAGAAACTAATAAACCAGAAAGTACTGTGATCGAGTCATTACATACTATAGAGCAATTTTAGATCATTTGATGCATATTAATCTTATAACATGCAAAACAATATAAGTACGTGCATCATAAACTGTGGTAGTGCTTAGAGCAATTTTATATTATATATACACATATATATATATTGGTGTACATGGCGATTGAAACAATTTTATTACGTTCTGCTTAGAGAAATTTTAGTTGATTAAACCAACGGCCTTTCAACGTTAATTCACATTTTGAGCACTGAAACTAAGGCCTTCTACATCACCTGATTTTTACTATCTGAATGTAATTTTTCTACTAGATTTTAGTTAACATAAAAGAAAATTAGGTTAATCAAAAGACTATAATAAAAAATACCAATTAAATTGATTTTTTTTTTAAAAACAAAACAATATTATGCTTCAACAGAAAAGAAGATTAGAACCTGTATCCTGAAGTACTATGCTTGGGCTTAATTTTCCTTGATGAGTAGCTTGAACCAAGTGCCTCTGAATGGTTTCATCTTGAGTTCCAAGAGCTAAACCAGTAAGTTAAAAAAATAAAAAATTTAAACTCTATAAATGGCACAAGATTTTGGAGGCCAAAAGGAAATAGTAAATTTCTTTCATTTGGAAGGTTTAAAAATGAATTGCTTGTTCTAGTACCATTAGTCATAAAACTGCTTTTCATTATATTTTAATACACAAAATAGAAAGTTCATGTCATAAATTAAGTCAAAAAGTACTATAGAAAAGAGTCATGACACAATAAGGCACTTTAATATAATTTGTGGCCACAATAAGATTTGCACCTGTTTCTTGAACTGAGGTATGAGTTGATAAGCTTTCAACAGCTTCAAAGTATGGTGTTTGAATTGTCTCATTCATCTCATCAGCCCTAATGGCTGAACAGACAAATTTCGCTAAGAAAAATGTTCTAAGATTTGGTAAATTAAAATTGAATCTACTATTTTTTTTTTAAAAAAAAAGGGTCAAGGGACAATTTTACTCGTAAGTGTTTTAGGGGCAATTTTACCCTAGAAGTTTTTCAGTGCCCCATTTAAAACTTTACCCAAATTTTACTTTATCTGTTTTCAAAGTTAGATTTAAAACTTCCGAGACAAATTTGCATTTTAACAAAAATAACATGAATGATATATGAATCACCTCAACATATTTAATCAACTATTGGTCAAAATTAATTGGAATAATGACTAGGGAAAAATTGCTCCATTTTTTATATTTCCGGAGCAAAATTGCCCTTTGGTGAAAACTTATGAGTAAAAATGCCCCTTAACCCAAACAAAAAAAAATAGCACTGTGGAAATTTTGTGCACAGATTTGATCACAAAGTACCAGTATTTTTATTTAATCCTTCTCACAGCATTGAGGCTTTAATAAAATTTTCAAGTTGCAACTGTAGATATCTGGGTAATTATCTCGGTCTTCCAATTTTTCCTAGAAAAAGCTCTTAACTTTGTGATTCTTAAATCAATCAGGGATGGAAGAAGGATTTCTTAGATGCTGTAGAGAGGTATTAATAAAGTCTGTTGCTAATGCGATTCCTGTTTATTCTTGTCTTGTTTCTTATTCCCTAAATCTGTGCTTAGGCGATGAGAAGGATTGATTAATGAGTTTTGGTGGAAGATTTCTAAAGATGAAAAAATGATCCATTGGGTTTCCAAAAACGATCCATTGGGTTTCAAGGAAAGGCTTAAGTGGGTTTCTGGGTTCGACTTCTCAAGGCCCGCTATTTGCCTAGATGTGATTTTCTAACGGCTCAAAAGGGTGGATCGGCCTCGTGGGTATTGAATACAATACTGGCTAGGCGATCTCTTTAAGGAAATATTGCTGCATAAAAGTTTGGGGAGACCCAATAAACTTATACCACCATGTCCTGATCCAGCTTTTAAAAAAATTAAAAGTTGCAGATTTGATTATAAATGGAAAGTGGTGTCTGTTTGGGATTGATGAATTTCTCTCTGCTCTTGAAAAGATGCAATTCTGAAAACTCCTTTACCTCTTGCTAGTAGAAATGATAGATGGATTTGGACAAGGGGTAAGAAGAGTTTTTATTCTGTGAAAGAAGGCTATAAAGTGGCAAAAACTAGTCTTTTTCTGAATGGGGTGAATCCCTGAAAACTTCTAGTTTTAATTCCAGAAGACTTTGGAAACAGGTATGGAAGTTGAAAATTCCCCGAAAGATTAATTTTTCATGAGGAGGGTGCTGTCAAAAGCTACCCCAAATGGAAAATTTATTCAAGAGGAATTGTGGTGCAACTAAATTATGTTTGATTTGTAAAAATTCTATGGAAGATGAAACTCATTTATTTTTACATTGTGAATGGGTGAAAAGGGTATGGTTTGGAAGTTTCTTGTCCATCCGAACACCTGATTCTGATTTAAAATCATGGCTGGCAATGCTGTTTACTCATGATTGCTATTCTCTATGGCAAATGAGTATAGTGGCAGTAATTATGTGGTTCATTTGGAAGAAAAGGTGTGCTTCTTTGTTTGAGGGACAACCTCTTGATCCTAGTCTTGTCTTCTTGCAAGCAGAAAAGTGGCTACAAGAATTTTGAGATGGTAATGGGTGGAGCAAAGCCGAGGAAGGGAGGGCAGTTGATCCAGTTGATGGCCAGAATGTTTCTTCCAATCACAAATGGCTAAGACCAAACGGTAATACTATTGAAAATTAATACTGATTGCTCATAATCATTTATAGAAGAATTATATGGGAAAATTTGCCTCAATTAGTTTTGTAATCAGAGACCTCAATGGTTGGATGGTTGATGGCAATCATAAACTGGTCTCGGTAGATTCTGCTTTGATCGCAGAATGTAAGGCTTTATTTGAAGCCATGTCTTTTGTAAGGGATAATTAACTGGATGATATAATGTTTGAAACGGATAATATCTCCTTGGTTAAATGCCTTAATGAGTCTATGGTGTCTCCTGAATGGAGATGTGAACCAATGTTGGAACACCTCCTTGATATGAGGAAACTAATTAGGAACCATGTTGTGCAGTGGATTCCCAGGGAAGCGAACAAGGTAGCTAATTGGGTTGCCAAGGCTTCAAGGAAGGGGTCGTGCCCGGGTGATTGGGTCACAAGACCACCACCAGATCTAATGAGCTTATTAATATCTGATTTGAATGTTGATATCTTAGATACTGGCTAGTTTTTGGTGTTTTCATTTAGTTTGCTGTTATGGTTGTCTTTAAGTTTTTGGACTTTGTATGTATGGTTTGTTTTCTATCAATGAAGATTTATTTCCGCAGGCAAAGGGTGAAAAAAAGTTAACTTGAGAGCAGTAATATAGAAAGCCACTAGAGTATTTAAGGGAAGAAAATGAAGCCAAAATTTAAGTGGTATAATGATTATTTATAAATAAGAAGAATAAAAGAGTCGTAATTAACTCTTAATAAGTACCTATATGTGGAGTAGGAAGTTTATGCATTTCTTGCTTCCCTGAATTAACAATCTCATGAGCCTTTGATTCATCGGAACTTAATGCTCTGCTTGTACTCACACTCTTTTGATGCGTTTGATTATTTTCTATATTAATACTTGAAGATTCTTTGCAGTCACCTTCAACTCCTTCTCCTTTTGCCTAATTGAGGCATTCAAGAAAATATCTTATTATGACACTAAATGCACATTTACATTAAATAGTTCTGTGATAATAAATATTAACTAGAGCACAATACACCTAGATTGCAAGAAATTTATAATGACACGTGAGAATTAATATGCATCTTGGACAATTAGGCAACAAAATGCTTATTTTTGCTGGAAATATTTTCAGATTTGCCAATAAATATATTATGAACATTTTTTATTACTGAATTATTTTGTCTTAAAATTATCCTATAGTTTTTTCAGATAGAGGTCAAAAGCAGACAAAACCAATGTTATCACCTTTTTTTGGGGGGGGGGGGATAGAAATAAAAAAAAAGAAGATAAGAAGGGTATAACAATTTTTGGAATTTACTTTTTCAACATACATACCTTGTCTATGAATAATTGTTTAATGGTGGTGTTAAGGTCCTCTTTCCAACATTTTTTTCCATTTTCCACTTCCACTAATTTCAAAAATGGGGCAATGATGACTCCAGATGAGAAATTTTGCATTTTGGGGCATCCTATCACTTTTACGTCACCAAAGATGGGAATATGAAGGTGCTGTGTTTTCTAGAGCAAAAGCTTTTGAAGCATGATAAACAATTTAGTTCCAAATACTTCAAGCTTTCAAATGTGATTTCTTCTTTTGATTGTCCTTCATCATCCGTCACCACAACCTCCTCTAGCATCCCACAATTGCTAACTATTAAGCTTGTGAGGTGGATGAGACTTTTGGCAGTGCAAGTTGTCATGAAGTACATAAGCCCATTGCAATTTTCCACTTCCAAGCAAGTTAAATTTTTGAAAGATGTAGAAGGTGGTGCCAATCTTATTATCCTTGAACATTCACTCATATATAGATCTTCAAGGTTTTGAACAAGCGGATGTGATGCTGAGTCGTTATCATTCCATATATGCTCAAGCTGCTCCAATTGAAATAGCCACAAATTCTTAATTTGGGTGGTGTTTCCAACACTACAATGACCAAATTCTTTTGAAATAAAGAGTGTTTCAAAAGAACTACAACGCATTTGAAGTGTTGTTATAGTTGGAAATTTTTGGATCAAATCATTTAGAAATTTTGCTGGAGTTTCTTGAAAATATTGCAAACGAAGTATTTTCGTCCTTTGAAAGAGTTTTTTCTCATAATTTCCATTCAATATCCTCCTAGCATCCTTTTCATTTAGTGATAGCTCCTCCAAGTTTTCCGATACCTAAAAAGACAATAATTTGTTTATTTCATCATTTAATCAATTAACAAGTTAACAAAATGATTTCTTGGCAAAACACATATATAATTATAGGGTATGTATTTAGTCATCACATATATAGTTATACTATATATGTCTATTAGATTGCCTCAACCATCATTTTGTTTAAAAATAAATAAATTAAAATAGATAAATAACTAGAAAAAGAGGGTGTATATACCTTTTCAATATGAAATAAAGCTTGTTGGATTGGCAAGTCAACACAAACCCCTCTATACTGCTGAGAATCCATTTGTCCAAATGTAAATATTTGCAATGCTTCACATCGGTAAACATTTAATACCTTCAATGAAGGACACTCTAGAGTATATCTTTTTGGATAGAAATCATTGACCTGCATCAAACGTATTAGCCTAAAGATTCTTAGCAGAGGAAAGTAAAACTTAAGCTCCTTGAATCCTTCTTCATTTGCAACAATGTTCTCAACACCACAAGACTCAATGTTTAGCTCTTCAAGCTGCCTCAACTCTTGGCATAATGATGGTGAAAACACATATTTCAAGTTTGGGCATTTATCAACTTTAACAATTTGTAAATTTCCAAAGCTGATTATTTCTCCTGCTTCTCTGTTCCATATGTGTTTCAAATTTGGGAGCCCTGAGAGTGTTAGTTTTTTCAACCCACTAACTCCCTTTGATTCCATTGCTTTGTCATTCAATGCTTTTACATCAAATACTGTTTCTAATGATTCACACCCTGCCACTTCCAATTCCTCCAATGTATATAACAATTGTAGTAAATTTGATGAAAAAATCATGTTGGATAAGAATGTGCATTTATGCACCACCAGATGCTTCAAGTTGCAGAATATTTTTTGCCCATCTTGGCCATACCATAGTTGTTTCAGCTCTGGATATTTAGAAAATTCCAAATGATTGAAGTTACTAAATGCCACCTGCATGTGCAATTGATTATCAAGGTAAGTGATAATAAAAGGGCATTAAAACACATTAACCAATGTCTTGGACAAGATTGATGCATATCCCAAGAACAATTAACTTATTGACTACTGACAAAGAATTAATAAAGAGAACAAAGTCATTTTCTTAATGATTTTCCTACGTTTCAACACAGTTAAATAACTTTAGATGGATTTGAATTTTATATTTAAAACCCTTTATTTGGGTAATATAAAAAATTTTAAACTTTAAAACAAATATTGAATGACAGAAGTTTGAGCAATAATAATAATTTATTTGGATTTGAAATAACTAAATTAGGGAAAGTATGTGAAACTCTAAAAAATGATGATGATGATGATGAAAATGCCCAGCTGAACATGGATGGACCATAAATGTTTTAATTCAGAATATTCCGATAGCTCTAGATGCTTGGCACTATGGAATGCAACCTGCCAACATTGATGATTGGCTGCGTTATAAAAAAGAAAAATAATTACAGCAAACTAAATTTTTATAAGTCAAGTCAAAACATAAAATATCTTCTAAAACCAAATTAAGCACAATAAACAATAAGATTTGGCTACTGTTTTGCAAATAGCTATCATAATATAAGTGGAAAGAAATTACAAGTAAAGATCATTATACGAGGATAATAATAATCCTTGTCTTCTTGTAGAGTGATTAATTGCCTTGATCAAAAACATACCTTGTCTTGGAACATCTTGTTCACTGTATTGTTTAGGTCACCTTCACAAAACCATTTTTTATCTAGCTCATCTGTTAGTATCTCTCGAAGCAACGGTGTGCTTGTGTCACTTGCAGAGAAGCTCTCCATTCTTGCACATTGCCTTATTACAAGTTTCTCCAACACTGGAAGCTTCAAGCAGCAGATACTACTAGAGCAAAACATTTTGAGTTTTGTTAAAGATTCGAGTTCCAAAACTTTTAAGCTTCGGAATGCAATTTCACAATTGCTCCCCTCCTGCTTCTTCTACAATTTGCTCAACTAAATCACACTTCATTATCTTCAATGTTGTTAAATTGATCAAACTTCTTGCAGTTGAGGAGGTAATTAAATAAATCAATCCGTTGCAATTTCGCACCTCTAAACATGTCAGGTGATTAAATGTTACTGTGGAAGGCACCAAGTGCTTCAAACTAGAACATTGATCCACGTTTAAGTTTTCAAGAACTTCAAGAACCGGGTCCAATTGGCATCCTTCTTTACATATGTGCTGGAGTTCATACAAGTTATATAGTGTCACCTTCTTGAGTCGTGTTTTAATCTCAATTTCTCCATTCTCGTCTCGAGGCCTTTTGTCTGGGAATATCACCGTGAAAGACATATCATGAATAAGTAGACGCACAAGACTGGATATATTTTGGAGAAACCAATATGGAGAAGAAGTGGCTTTAGCATCTTCTAATTTGTACAACCGTAGAAATTTGAGCTTGTGAAATCGGTCCCTTGGAACTTGCGATTGAAATATCATTCCAGCATCCTCATTGTTTAGACTTAGGGACTCTAAGTTTTCAATCACCTTTGCCATAAAGGGAAAAAATTTGATCACTAGAAAGGAAAAATATATGGTTATGTTTTTACCCTAGTATTTGCAAGAATCCACGGTGACCCTTATGATAATTAATTAAATCATTAGTCTCGAGATATTTAAAAGAAGATAAGTGTAACATAAGTAATAATACCATAGTCAAGAATATAATTGTGTAACGTGCACTTGCATAATATTTAGATTTGAAGCAAACATCAGACACTCATAGAGAGAACACAAAAATATATTATAAAACATTTCGAGTTATTAAAAACAAACAAGCAATAAGATGGGGCGAGTTAAAGGCCAAATAGATGGCTTCCTAGTGTGGGGTTTTGGGCTCCTTTCCTATGTGGAGAAAGGGAAATTTGAAGCCATTTGAGTCTCACTTATTTAAGTGGAGATTGGGCATATTAGTGTTAGGTTGGAGAGGTATAATTAAGAGGAAAAACACAGCCTTTCGAAAGAAAAGAAGAGAGAAAGCTATTTTCACGTATTCACATGGTGGTTCCATTAAATTGGAGTTTTTTGTAAACCGTTGGATCAGGCTGAACGTTTTTGACCAGGTTTGCCACTCCCAACGCATCATTTTCAACGGTGAGATTGTTGATTCACTATCTTCTTTGAGAGATATTGAGTTGATATTGAGCTCTACTTGTGTGTGTGTATTGTCAGCTTTTTTGTCACCTATTGTAAGCTTGTATCTTTGGTTGTTTGGCTGGTTGTATGCGCATAAAATAGGGTACATAGGAGAGTCTCAACCAAATGCATAAGCATGTACAAACACTTAGACAAACAACCAAAGCTTCAAGTTTACAATAGAGAATAAAAAAACTGAAGAAAACTATAGCTCTATACAAACTTAGTATCTCTCAAATTGGACAATGAATTGATGATCCCACCATTGAAAATGACACATTTGGAGTTATCATCCTAGTCACAAAATTTCAGCTCGTTCCAACAATTAATGAATGTACAAATGCAGATTTACCAAAACTACCTTGTGAATATGGGGGGATGCGGCTACGGTCCTCGCGCTTAGCGTCCACTTTGGTTTATGTGTCGACGGATAAGCCGAAGTGAACGCATTGGTCCCTTTTTCTTTTCTTTTCTTTGTTTTTTTTTTTTAAAAAAAGGCAAAAAAAAAAAACGACCATTGCGTCCACGTATAAGCCGAAGTAGACGCAATGGACGCTAAGGCAGAGGACCGTTGCCGCTTCCGAATATGTGGAAATAGCTTTTTCTCATTTTCTCTCTCAAATGGCCGCGTTTTTCCTCTAAAGTAGACCTCTCTAACCTAACCCTCTCTATCCCCTCTCCACTTAAATAAGTGAGACACAAATGAGAAGAAATTAATACTTTTAACATAAGAAATTCATACTCCTATACACGTATTAAACTATATAAAAATTATATTATTTTCTAAAGTACTAATTTTCTTACCAAAAAAAGGTAATATGGGTAATTGTTGTTACTGTTGAAACAGCTTTTCAAAATTAAAATGGGATATATCATGTTTAAGATAAATTAGGTTACAAGATATATTGATATGATTAGCAATATGATCAATTGGAATTAAAATTTTAAAATTACTTAGCAACAGAACTTTTTTAAGCGGCCGGTTTTGCATCCCTCACAAACGAATAAACACATAAAAAATATAATTAGCTATTTTCTTTAAAAGACAAGCCATACCTCTTGAAGTGTGAAAAGTGGCTGTTGAATTGTGATATGGAGATTGTCATCAGAAAGTCTTTCTTGGCTACAGGTACCTTGTGTCTTGAACAGCTTCAATTTCTCACAATTGTAGACATGTAATTGTTTCAACGATGAACAAGATAAACTATGATTTCCAGCAAAAAATCCCCGCAAATCTTGTAAATTCCAAAGCACCATTGAGGTTAGTTGATCAAACTCAAATTCGACAGGGTCATCTATGGTTTCTTCTCTGTTGGAAACAATTTCCTTCATCTTTTTAGCATTCTTTACTGTAATTGCTTCAAGTTGCGGTAGGTGCTCAGCTATGGAGAATGGAAAAAGATACTCTAAATGTCCACAGCCTTCAACAAGCACAACTTGCAGACTCTTAAAGCAATGAGTTGATTGAGGATCTCTGCTCCAAACTTGTTTCAATTGTGGCAATCGAAGTAGGGTAATATACTTGAGCTGTGGTTTATCATCTGCATTGTCACCTAATTGGAATATCTCTTGCACTGACTTACAGTCTTCAACCTTCAATGTCTCTAGCGATGCAAATGCTCCATTCATATATTCTGGAAATATTTTCTCAATTTGTTCACAATTTGTTACTTTCAGTGTCTTAAGGCAGGCCAAGGAACTTGAAGCCAGGATGAGATGCCACATAGTCTTCAAGTTCTTCATGTCTTTTATGATTATTGCTTCCAATTTGGGAAAAAGCACCTGTCATCCATTTGCAAGTTTATGAGTGACCAAAAATAGTAAAATGTAAATCATTTTAACTGTCTCCTACTTTGATACCACAATGCTCTTTCAAAACAACACGATTTTTTTATCACCAAAAGAAAAAAACACGACGTTTTTTTTTTTAAATATATATAGTTATACAAGAATCTGATTCTTTTTACTTTTATTTTAATTTCATACCAACATGCTCTTTCAAAAGTAAATTATCGAATTTCAACTCCATAAAACAAGACTATGACTGCCTTGCAGGTTCAAATTCAAATATTTACCTCTCCTACTGCCACGCCATTTATCTCCTCTGTAGCAATTATCTCCTCCATCATATCACATTTACTTATTTCAAGTTGCTTGAGATTCGAAAGGCTTCCAACCATAGAGGATGAGAATAAATACTTCAAGCCACTGCAATCCTCTACGAGTCAAGTTGGCCAAATTATGGACCAAATCAAGTGCCGAAGAGTCATCCCAAATTTTTTTCAGATTGACCGAACTCAACTTCGAGTCTCCAAATTAGAAAATTTAACCTGTGAAAAAATTGTCTTAGTTTCACTGTGGTAAAAGAAATACTCAAGAAATAGCGTGCACATAATGTTAATGTTGGGAATTTTGATTAACCATGGATATCCCAAAATTGACATCCAAAAATTGACTCCTTCATTTATAAGAGTATGCTTTGATAAATTTTGTTTGAGAAAAATTAAAGTAAAATGTCATTTCTCAAATAAAAGAAATTATCAATCATTGGATATTGCTCAACTTGATTGGTAGATATAAAAAATTGAAGAATATACCTTGACATTGAAAAACGGTGTTGAAATATTAACCCTTGACAATTTCTCCAAAGTTACTAGAGAAGAAGTCAACTCATGAGAGCAAAAAGAGTCAATGGTTGGCAAATGTTGCAAAGTCAACGAGCGCAATGGAAGAAACTCAATATTCTCATAAAAAGATTTGCCAATATCTGTACTTTCTACAGACATGATCTTCTTCATAGAACGACATTCAGAAACTTCAATCTCAACTAGTTGAGAAAAAGCTTTGACCAGAGAAATAGAGAAGAGATATACCAATTGGTCACAACTTCTTACTTTGAAAACCTTGAGTTTGCCAAAAGAATTATCCCTAACAGAGCTATGACAGATCCTCACCAAGTTACTGAGATTGTGGAGGATCATTGTCTCCAATTCTGGGAACAAAACATGCGTTTGATTCCTTTTCATTGGGTTGACAATATGCTGAATTTCTCCATTATTTTGGATGTGCAAATTCCTGAGCAAGGGAAATCCTCTGCCATTCAATTCAAAAAGCACATTCGAAATGCCATTTATTTTATCCAAGTACAAATCTTCCACGCTTTTAATCAATGTTTTGATCCCTTGTTCCGAACGAATGCGGTATCCAACTTTACCTTTAGCAACCTTGAGGTCTCTTTGTTGTGTCGACCATTCCCATTTATCTCCGATAACAACTTTATATCTTTCTAACTTCTCAAATGCTATGTCCTTGGGCAAAAGCCAAGCCTCACGGATTTGAATTTCTAGACTGATCAAGCTAGTCAAATCACCAAGCTTAGCAAGACTAGCATTTCTCTTTTGCCTAGATGAACTTTCCACCTCCCAATTAATTGTGGCATCACCCATATACAATTCCTCTATTTTGGTCAACTTACACAATATGTTGGGTAGGGTGGTCCCGATTCCAGAACCGCTCAAATCCAACATTCTAAGCTTTGTCAACTGCTTTATTTCTCTTGGAAACTCTTCCATGGATGAATGATTTAAGCTAAGGATTTCTAAATTCATCAATGCACCTATTCTGGTCATATCTTTCAAAGAGCAAGAATCCAAACACAATGTTTTGAGTTTGGTCAAATAGCTTAAAGATATAGGCAATGAAGATATTGTCATGCCTCGTTAAATCTAACGATTCAAGGTTTCCCATCCCTTCAAAAAAGAAATTTGGAATTTCTAAATCACGATTATCGGAGTGTTTATGTGCGCAAACTACGACGAAATGCGTGTTTCATCGCAAAAAATAGATTTTGCGACTGAGGAATAATATTCCGTCGCAAAATCTAATTAAAATTTTGATGTGTAGCCTTCATTTCCAAACGAGTTCGGCGTTCCTCTCCTCTCGCGTGATAGCTCTACGCTTTAGCCGTCGTCCGACCGGCGCGCAAGTTGGTCGCCGTCGTCCGACCTCGTATTCTCTCGTATTTTGTGAGTTGAAATTCGCCATCCATTCTCTTTTTCTCCACCGCAAGCCATTCTTCACCATGTAAGATTTTTTTTTTTTTTTTTTTTTTTTTTTTGGTTGTTGTTAGATCTTGACTTCTTAGATATTTGTGAAACTATTCATACTATGATAAGTTGTAGACATAGTTCTTGAGATTGCTTTGGCACTGGGCGTAGATATAACCCCTTCCTTTGGAACATACAAAAAAAAAAAAAAATCCAAGGTTCCTATATATTCTGCAAAATTTGTCTTTGAACTATGCTTGCTTTTTGTTTTTTTAAAAATGGCGTGTATGGATTATATGGTTGTGCCTGTCTGAATGAGATTAGTTGTGGAGTTGGCTAGTGGAAAAGAATTAAATGTTGAAAACAATAGTTTAGAATTTTGAGCATATTAGTCAATGATAGGCAAGGGCGGAGCTAGGAATGGAAATAGGGGGGGGGGGGGGAATTATAGAATAAAACTCGGTGGAGTCAATATTTAAAATTGGGGGAAAAAATTACAGAATTAGACCCAAAATTTTAGGAAATTATGATTTAGCCTCATAAATATTTCAATATGTTCAATTTAGTCCCTTCTTTTAAAAGGGACTTAAGTGAAAATATTTAAACTTTCATGAGGCTAAAGCATAATTTTGAAACTTTGGTCGAACTCTGTAAGTTTTGTGATACTCGGGAAGCTTGGTTCAATGAGTTCTTGGTAAGTTTTGTGAATTATGGTTATTAATTTCTTATCCAAATGCAAAATGATTAAGTACTTTTATAATTTGGAGCACTAATTGTTTATTTTTTATTTTCAAAGTCAGTTTAGGTGGTTGCACGACCATTGGGAAAATTTGAAAAAAAGCTTATAACTACAAGGGAGGCTGGTGGTTGTCGATAAGTTTTTAAATTGAGACATGGTATAGGCAAGTAAGATTGGATTCAACTTGAGACTGCAGAACAATTATTTCAAAGATGGGCTATCGATCCCAAATTTAAGGAGAAAAGTGAGAAAAATAAATCAAATAGGGCTCAAATGGATGGACCGTCATATCGAAGCAGCTCCATTCCATATAGTGAGCATCGACAAAAAATTGTAAGTAGAGGTTATTGTCTATTTTAGTATTCAATATTTTGTACTTTGAAGTAATTAATTAACGGTCATCATTTGAATTTGCGGGCAGAGTCTGAGGAAGTTCCTCCAGAAATGATTGATTGGACTACCTTTGAGCGGACTCATTCCTAGGACTCTAAAGGTAGTAGGAGCGCTAGATTAACACAAAGTCGCGAGCAAGTAGCGGTGAGACATTTATTACATTTATTATTTGTTTGAGGGCCCCAAAATATTTATTTCATTTCACATGCCTTATTTGTGATGTATTTTTATGCTTGTACGTAGGAAACCTATCGAGAAGGCGCGTTGGAGAGAGACTCGCGAGTGAGAGCAACCCCGCATTCTCTAAGTCCGATAACGGGAGTCTATTCATTGAGGTCAGGCGGCTTTTAACAAGAAAGGCAGACTCTTCAGGGGTGCCTCTGCCAGCTGATTGAAGCAAATGAAGCACTCCTCATATGCCAATGAAGGTGTTTATGAAGATAAACGTAATACATTTTATATTGATTATTACAGTTTCATTCCCTCGTCCATTTTTGCAGATACATTTGATAATGCTCCCGTTTAGACTATTTTTTAGTACAGATTATTTGCAATGTTATTATGTATATTTTGTTTTCTCTATGTAAAACTCTTTATGATTGTTACCATATATTTTTATGATATACAAGGTTTTTTTATTTCATAATTTTTTATATTTTTTATGAATTTCTATTTTTTTTTTTTTAATAATTTTTATAATTTTTAAATTTTTTTAATAATTTTTATTTTTTTAAATAAAATAAATTTTGTGACGGAATTAGGGTTATTTCTATCACAAAACAATTTTTCTACAGAAAATTCCAAAATTCCGTCACAAAAAAATGACTTTTTTTATAGTGTTAATAATCTTCCTTAAGGCTTTTCTTAAATGTAAAACTGTGAGTTCAAATCCTATGTAGAAAATACAATGGGTACGTGAGTAATGACAAAAAAAAAAAAAAAATAGTATCCAGGAGTTTTTGTATCATAATATATGTATTTATTCTAGTTTTAAATATAGGAGACCTTAATTTACTTCATCTCCCAAATTTATGAAAAAATTCTAAGATATCCCTATTGATTGCCATACTAAAGGATGTTTTTATCAAGGCAAATGGTAATTAAATAGAGTCCTTTCGGAACTAGCACACATCTATTAGAAATAATTAATCTAATTATTTTTTTATTTCCATAAGTTACTTGTCTAGAAGGTGAGCTTTAGAGTAACACTAAAGGTTCTTGCCATATGATCAAGTGGTTCTGATGTTAAATCTAGAAACAGCCTCTCCGCTTGCGGCATAAGCCTGCATATATCTGACCCTCTCTAAACCCAAAGAGAGTAATATTGAACAATATTAAAGTTTAAGAAATTTCTTATTAATATGACATCATATTTTGTCAATGCAATGAATTAACCAGTGTTACCATGTTAAAGAGGCCTTTATATTGTAATACCCTAATTTTCATAACTCTTATAAACATTGTATTTTGGAAAATAATTACTAAAATACAAAGGTGAATATGTGTCTCAAGGAATTATAATCTATTGATTATATTTTTGTGCAAATTTCACTTTGGAATTAATTAACCAATGGTTAATTATGAGACTATATATTAGGGGCTATAAAATGTGACATTAAATCATATGAAATAAGTAGCTATTTTATATGCTCATAAAACAAGAAAAGGGAATAGGGAAATACTTAGTTCAATTGTTATCTATTAACAATTATCCTTAACAAAATAAGCTTGCACTAATTGAGATTTGTTGCTTAATTCTTCAAGATGATTAGAGACAAATTAAAAGTATCAAATGAGGGCTAATTATATTTGAAGATAATTAAGCAGAGAGAATGAAATAATATCTCAAGTAATTAAGTCTAAATATTCATGTAATTGAGTTAGCTAATGGCAAAATATAATTAAGGAGCATGTAAACAATTGATTAACATTAGGGATGTCCATGGACAGGCCCTGGGGACCGGGTTTGACCCCAACCCGAAGTGGTCAGTAAAACCGGGACTGGATAATCCGGCCCGAGTGCAGTCGATCCCGGCACCGGCCCAGAGCTCGGGCTGGACCGGTTGATCCGTGCCCTGGACCGAGTCAAGCAGTCCAGGTCTTTTTTTTTTTTTTCTTTTGCTTTCTGCCAAATCACGTGGCTCGTCTTCCCTCAAAAAAGCAACCCCCAAGTCCATGGCTCAAAGTCTCATCTCTCTCATCCCTCGCTTTCTCTTTCCTCAGTCTCACCTCTCACTTTCTCTCTTCCTTAATCTAACTCCTCAACGCCTCGCCGGATGTGGCTATCGGAGTCGGAGGTGGTGGTGCAACCATGCAACCAACGGCCATTTCTCAAAGTCTCCATCATCAACTACATCCCGGATCGAGGTAAGTTGGCGCAATCGAAGTTCTAAAACTCTCGAAAATTTGTAAAACTCTTTATCTATGTTTTGAGGTTTTGATCTATATGGAAGATTAATTTTTTTGTAACTTTGTACAATTTTTTTTTTTTTTGGATCGAAGTGAACATCAAATTAAATTGAAGAAAGCGCAAGGGGGAATATTTAATCCATGTTGATTTCTCGGGTATATGTTGCACAATGAGCTCAGCGTACGCGCATAAATTCTTTTATATTCCATAAAATCAGATTATTCCTGTTTCCCAATTCTTGAGACATCAACAGATCAACTAAATTTCTTTGGTGTGTTTTCGTTTTTCGGGCAAAAAAATGGTGGGTAGCTGTGTGTTGTAAAAAAAAAAAAAAAATATATATATATATATATATATATATCGGGCGAGCCGGACAGGACTAAGGGGTTTGAGCCCCCTAGCCACGAGGTCTGTCCGCCGAAAGAGATCGATCCGGTCTGCAGTGCTGTTTAAAGTGTCTCGGGCTGATTTTTTTGTTGCCGAGACGGGGGTCGGGTCGGACCGGGTAAGGACGGGTCAGACCGGACCTCGGGTTTTTGGACATCCCTAATTAACATGATAATTAAGAATTGCTGATTAGTGTTGAAAAGTCAAAAATAACACCTAAGCCTTGATGATGTCATCAAGATGACATCACAAAGATGACATCACAAAAGCACATGCTTTATAGTGAAGGGTGAGGATTAAAACTTCTTAATTAAGTTTAGATCTAATGGTTGAGATTAAGGAAGAGGCAAATGGTGGGGCTCACATTGGGCTTGAGATTACCATTTTAACCTTGAGATTTTCCCTATAAATAGAGGCCTTGCCTCTCCTCATTCTTCACACCAAATCAAACTCCAAGAGTTGATTTCTAATAGAGTAGAAGCAAGAAGGAGGAGGCAAGCAAGAGGCTTCAAGAGGTAAGCTTGTCTTTAGTTTTTAGTTTCTAGTCTTTAGTTCTTATAGTTCTTAGTAGCTTTTAGTAGAATTGTTAGTTTTAATCTAGGAAATAGGTAAAGTAATTTCCCATAATTGTTTTCAAGCCTTATTGCATCGAAAGATGCCTGACAAGGTGGAAATATGTTGGGAAGTGACTTCTAGGACTAATGGAACAAGTTAGAGTGAGATAGAGAAGTCTTGGGTTCTTGGGCAATGAGAGTCGTTGAGTTAGAGAGTAATATTTTATATGCAAGATTATCTTCATAAATTCTGAAATAAATCATGAGTAAATTATACATCTAGACCTTTCTAGATATGTATAATATATGTTATTTTGAGTTTTGTAAAAGGAGATAAAAATTCTGGAATCTGGGCTACGTTTTCTAAGAAAAATCTGGGCAGCGTTGAGAAAACATTAAACTAGGAATGATTCTTGATGTTCTAGGTTCTTGTACTATTTTTCCTTGAAAATATACATGTCAAGGGTCATGAGGAATTTTACAGAACCTCATTTCGATTTTTCTAGAATTAGCTATGATTTTTCAAAGTTACCGAAAATTCTGCCCAGAAATGCCGAAGTAGCGTTTTTAAGAAAATGTAAGGGTAAAGTTGTAAATAACAAATCCAACAAGGGTAGAAAGGTAAATTAAGCCTTTAGATATTATTCTAAGCAATATGATATTGATCAAATATCATAAAATAATCCGACAATAATATCATACTTTCGTGGTTGAACCCGAAAGGATCCTCAAGTATCAAGAAAAACAATTGCGGCGAAAAACCATTTCTTCTGTCAAAGTACTTTGGAAAGGTTTTTGTCTCCCGAAGAAGCAACATGGGAAACAGTAGGGAACATGAGAAATTGCTACCCCGACTTTATGGCTCGTAATATGATAAATGTGTAACCAAATTTCGGGGACGGAATTTATTTTACGGGGGGAGAAATGTAACACCCTATTTGTTGTAAATAGTGTAAGTTGTAATCGTTGAGTAGCTAGTGAAGAATTTTATTTATGTAATCGAATGGTTACTATTTGTATAATATCTTGTAACAAAAATATTAATTGGAAAAGGACGTTTGTATAGTAGGAGACAGGAAGTGGACCCCCAGAAAGGTCCAAAAGGTCATCCACTCTCTGGCGGGCCCAGGTTTGAAAAGGTGCGGGCCCAGGGCAAGACACTGGTGAGGCATAAAGCCGGTATGATGACACAAGGGAAAAATGGTCAATTCCTTGAATCTGGGCATTCAATTTCATTTTGTATGAGAAGGGAGAGAAAAAATGATCATTTTACCCATATTGAGTCCAGACACAAGACACGGGACCTGCAGGCGATAAACCGATAAAGGGGACCAATAGCAACCAGTTAGGGGATTATTTTTAGACAGAATGAGACAGATGTGGGGCCACCTTGGAAAGGGGGAAGGCGCCACATGAATATGCCAAGCAGAGGAGAATATTTAGAAAAGTTAGAGAAAGTACGAAAAGATGCGTTTTTGGACCGACGGGCCGATGGGTAGGTAGACCCTGAAATTGGCTAATAAAGTGGAAAAGTGGATTTAATTATTGGAGTTCAGATTTTGGGACATTCCATGCGCATGAAATCTGCCCAAATTTGACAAAAGTTGAATGTTCAAAGCTTAGTCAAGTGAGTCAAAGCATATGGGTCCAAAAGCTTTCTAGAAAATCACATGGGATAATTCATATGAAAATTAAAATGGAAAATCAGATCATGGGCAGCAATCTCACGCCACTTTTGCTCCTAGAAAGCTCCAAAAATCTGCACATGAAATTATCCAAGTAATCATAGTTAGATCCTAACTAAACTAGAGAATTTAATTAGTTACATGAACTAAAGGGGCACTTTTTGGGATATTATAAAGAAAGCTTGATCAGCCATTTTTCCCCCAAAAATTTCGTGCTCCAGCTGAAGAGGAGGAGGAGAACATCAAGCTTCCATAGCTCAACTCAAGCTCTCAACCACTTGGTCCACTAATCCAAAGTTCCGAAACCGGTAACTACCGACAACTTGAATCTTTAAAGCTTTACTTTTGAATTTTCGTGCTATTGGTTGGAGCTTGGTTTTAGGGTTTGATTTTGGAGTTTTTGATGGTCCCAAAGTGTTTAAAACATGATTTTGTGTGGGGTTAAGCCATGGTTTAAGTTTTCTAACTCAAAACCCCCAAAAACTCAAAGAAAAGGTTTGCTGCCAGTGTTCTGGATTCCGGGCAGCGAAGCTTCAAAGATGTTTTTAGAGAAGTAGAGATATTTTTTGAGATGAAATTTTACATGTGAAAAGTAGACATCTGGGGCATCATTTTGATATGTAACTCGATATATTTTTGATGCACCGATTGAGAGCTAACAATTTTCTAAGTTACTTCTGCCTACATCAGAGCGAAATCAGACCCAGGTGTGAAGAGTGAGAGACACGCCAAAATAAAAGTACTTTTAAAGTCTAAAACTATTTTTCATGAAACATAGACATTTCAATGGTTCAAATGGCTCTGGTCTCATGTAAAAATAATTTTTTTGGAATTTATTAAAAATCCTACAAGTTGGGTCAGAAACACTGAATTTCTGGAAAAATCATGTTGGGCTCGGTTTTGGTAGGAAAAACGTAGTGGCATTTTTGTAAATACTGAATAACTGTATTTTAATGATATTTAGGTCAGGAAACCCTTGGAAAATCAGTGGGCCCAATAAAAGAGTAAGGACGAGTACTCACCACACCAGGTAGTAACCGTTTTACTCGAGATATCTTTATGTGTTTTGTTGTATGTTTGTGTTTGCCATGTGTGCTTTTGTTCGTATATGTTGTGCCAAATATGCATACAAAGGTGTTGTGTGATTCCTAGCTGGAGGACGTTTCAGTCCGAGGCCGGCCTTAATTGGCGGGCTGAGAGGGTTGAGTTTCAGTCAGGGGTTGGCCTAGTGAGGGCGGACTTTACGGGTTGAGAGTCCGGTGAGGCCCGAGGCTTGCCTTGGTAAGGCAGCTATACGGGTTCTTGGACCGTGTTATGTGTTTTTCTTGTGGTATGACCTGAATGCATATATGGTTGTGTTTGGCATATTTCTGTATTGTATCTGGCATGGTAACTTATATACTCCTTGCACATTTAGTATTTGAGTATTGACGGTTACTCTGGGGGCCACTTTCGGACTCCAGACACTTCCACAGTGCGGGGAGCATGCAGGCCGGTGAGGATCTCGTTATCGGGTAGGGCCCAAGTGTTCTTTGTGAAGAGTAGGGAATGCCCTACCGTATTTTGTATTTTACTTTTGGATGAGTTGTATTATATTTACGGGATTTACTTTGGATTATTGTACCCTTAACCCTCTCAGGGGTCTTATACTTTTGTTGTTTTTACTTTTATCGGTACGTTAGTTAGTCCAAACCGGTCTGCGCTCTATCACGTTTACTCGATGCATGTTAAAAGTACTTAACAATTAAAGGAAAGGTAATTTAATAAAAGGAATCCCTCTAACCCACCACCCGAAAGGGCGAGGCCGGTAGAGGTGTAACAGTAAATTAAGCCTTTAGATATTATTCTAAGCAATATGATATTGATCAAATATCATAAAATAATCCGACGATAATATATAGGATATCCGGGAAGTCCGGAGTCGGATTCAAAGGTCGGGCGTTTGACAATTACCCGGTGAAAGGTACGTTCGCGTACTAGTAACTTTAACTTTGATGTGTTTTGTATGCATGTATGTGATGGAATGATTCATGAAGTAATGGACAAGGCTAGGTCTTGGGCCAGGCACTGTGACTAAGTTTATGGGGCTTAGATCACCTGTTTATATATTCAGCTTTATACGGGTTATAGTCTTAATAATGCCGTTGAGTTTTCCTATCGCTTAGAGGACACGAGGGGGCGTCGTGTTTCTTGGTTAGTGCAAAGCGTTACAAACTTTACATGTCTTGTGTGCTATGCTGTTGTTGTGTTAACATTACATCTCTTTGTGTGCTTATGTTGTTGTAACCTTTCATCTGTTGTGTGCTATGTATTGGTGAATCTTTGTAATGAAATGAACATCTGTCATACATATATTGTTTATACTTTTCACATGAGGTTAACTGTTACTTGAGGTCCGATGGGTATTGGACCTCAGATTTATCTAAGGTTCAGGAAAGGAACCAGGATTAGAGAAGGCACCGGTAGATGGAGCCGTGAAAAGGCATCGAAGGGAGGAGCCGTGAAGGGGCACGGTCAAAGCAAATCCGGAAGAAGTTTAACGAGCCTACCTTGGCATGAATCTAATAAGGTTACTTCAAACCATTTGGTGTCTAGAAAGGGTTCGTTTATGTGGTTCGTCGGTGAGTCACCGTGAATTGGGGAGACTTCCACTAGACCCGGCTGGCCAAATTGTTTGACTAAGCGAGTTAGGTTCATTTCCCCAAGACCCTACGGCTTGGTTGAAGATTGTATAAATATTTGTAATTATACAAGCTCTGTATTGTTGTATCACAAGAATATTCCTTCGGGATTATTTTTAATATATCAGCTTATGTCAAGGCATCAGCATATGTCTGGGCATTTTGTATCAGTTACTCATCGTCCAAACGTTAATGCATGCTCTCTCTTCCGCATTACTCTGAGTGGTAGTACCTCAAACTCTGTCGATTGTTTCTAAAACTAAGTGTCAGCCCACACATTTTGAAATATGAAATTTTGGGGTGTTACATATATAAGATTAAGCCTTTTTTCAATCCAGACGTCATATTATAATTCCCTCTAAAATCTCTTACGATATATTGTTAGATGGTGGGGAGATTCCCTAAATTGTATGAAGCGTCATGTCGTACTGTTGAACTGCATCTTTATTTATCCTTCATCAACTATATATTCCTGTAAATTAATTAATTAATGTATGATTTTTACTTGAAGGCTACTTAACATGTGTGTTTGGTTTTGCCATGGTTTTGATTATATTTAAATTTAAAATGATAAATAAAACAAACTCAACGTTGCAAATGGGAATATTGATTATCTGTTCGCATAGTTTAAAAAAATTGAAAATCAACAATACATGCACGAGGCTAGAAGGATAATTAATTTGCCACTTTCGGTGGACGCCATTAACGAGTGATGGCTCATTAAATCGGTTCTTATTTAGAGGGTTGATACACTGTGTTATGAGTTTAACATCAAAGAACTCACAGAAGAAATTAGACTTAAAAGTTCAAGGGCTCTTCCATTCAACATATTGGCTGTTTTAAATGAGCTCTCTTTTTTAGTGTTTGGATGATTTCCAAAACCATGGTTTCAAGAAAAACAACTCAAACACTCATTTTTCTCATAATAAATTTTTCCACCAAAACTAACCATGGTTTTACTGTAAACCAGCTAAGCAGTACTCTCTTTTCTCCAGCATCTATTTTTGGCCAGAAAGCCATGGTTTGGGGTTAAAAACCATGGTTTTCCAGAAACTATTTTTTTCTCTGCTTTTTCAGAAGCTAATCTCCAAAATCTATTTTCTAAAATTATTTCTTTTACTTCATCTTCAGAAGCTATTCTCTAAAAATAATTCAAACACACCCACGTAATATTTGTACTTTTTTTAGAGGTCGATCTTCATGGAGAGATCCTTATCCGCAAAGTTCTCTGACTAGCATAAGAGGCCGAGGGATCTGGCACGGAGTGGGAAACGTCAACTCTTGAACAAAAGTGCATTGTTATGGCTCCCAAATCAGAGAGCCTTACAAGAAAAGTGTGCCTTACCTGTTTTTAGATTATTTTTTCTTTTAGACTTGTATTTAAAACATTATATTAAGTATTATTTTCATGAATCCTGAACGAATTAAGTTATCAAGAGGTTAAGCTAATACATATCGTTTCAAATCAGTATCCACAAGCAATAATTTGCTGATTGATTAAACGTCTCCCTAGAGGATTTTTGGATAATATATATTGATTGATAAGTTAATTAAATAGGTGTGCAAGACCCTAAATACATTGTGTTACTATATTAAACTGAACACATATTTAAAGCTTATCAACTAATCGAACATATGGCCCCATCAGTTGAACCTACCTGACCATTAATTGCCCAATCAAACTTTAAAGTTAAAACCCTATCATCAACCCCTAAATATGTATAGTGTAAGGACATTGAAAATAGATCATAATTCGAATTCACATGCAACTCTACTATATCTTGGTAAATGTTAGAACAATTTGAGAATTCAGGCTTTAATAAAAGCTGACAAACTTTTTTTAAAAAAAAAATGTACCTACGATATAGGGGAGGAATCTATTAATTTATGGTAACAATAACAACTATGAACAATAATTAATTTATGTGTAGGAGAGCAAAAATAGAAAATGAATCGAAGTCGTTTGTGTTGTATTTGTATACATTGTATGATTTGTATCTTTCAAGAATCATCTAGCTGGCATGAGCTACAATCACTTAAAGCTGTACTTTAGTGGAATTAATGCCTTAATTTTCTATTTATACATGAATAATATGCTTATTAATTATATATAATCTAAACTAATTTTTAAGCATAAAGTGTAAATTAATGATATTCCATTTCCTGGTAAAAAAAAAAAATGATATTCCATATATCTCTTCGCTAATGTCAAATTAAACACATGTTTCAAGTCCCTGTCATCACCAACTTAATTGCACTCTTGAAAGGGAATTATTCGTCCATCATGTTTTTTCATGAAATGGAATAAAAAAAGCTTTCAGCTTTCAAGTTAATTACTTTTGTGATATTTCACATATGAAAAGGATATAAAATAGCATCAATTGAAGAATTTTTCTGGAGAATATTCTTCACTTCCTTTTCCCCAATTTTGGAAGAAAAAGAAAATTCGCCGACATGTATTTATTTAGTGGGTAAGAATTTCACTTGTACCTTATAAAAGTGTTGCTTTATTTCATCCTGATACGATAATGTCATTAATGAATAATTGGCATGTGCTTTTCACAGGCACTCTTTGAACTATGAGTTTTTTTTTCTTAAAAAAAAAAAAAAAAATTAAACTGAGTAAGCTTAATGTAGCTTAAAGTGATTGGACTCAAGATTCTCACGCCCAAAAATCAATTTATCTAAACTTTTGGTAGAAAAAAGCCATATTTTAATTATTTTCTCTTATGGGCCTTGACTCCAAGCCCACATTGGTATGGGCGACATATTAGTTCAACTTACAAATTCCATGCAAGGGGCCTAAGTCCAAAGCAATAATGGATCTGATTAATCAATGTGCGTGGAAGTGGAATGATCATGTTCAATCAACCAAAGACTACTTGCTAGTAGTGCGGTGGTATTGGGATTTATTTCCTCCTCAGGTCGAGTTCGATCCCCCTCTCCTATTGCCTTGTATCAAAAAAAAAAAATCATGTTCAATCAAACCCTTATTTTATTTACTTAGTACGAGAGATTAGTCACGATATTGGTGGTGAATATCTTGGACATAAAAAAAAATGTCTTATTTTATTTTTCAGACTAATTTTTTGGGTGTTAGAAGGAGAGTTGGCAGCTGAAGTCCATAATCCCTATATATTAGTGAGTCAAAAAGTTATGCAAAAATTCGTACAAGATGTGCATGAATTATGCACATACTATAAATCAAAAGCTTTGAGAGAGAATGAATGAATGAATCAATTTTACTCTTAAAAGCTTGTAATACCTAGTTCATTGAAAAAAGTTTCAGGTTCGGGTCCATTACCATCATACAATAAAAACACTATACTAGTAATTATTTTCCAATTACCTTTATTTATATTTATTTAAGGGATAAGGGTCTTAAAATGCGAGTCCCAGTTTTTATTCGGGAGCTTGTAGTAAGACGGAAGTTTTTTTTGGAC
>JAFJYI010000549.1:0-50624 GCA_019022655.1 Acacia acuminata
ATTAGGTAGAATTAAGAACCAGATGGAAGATATCAAGCCAACAAATGAATTTGAACAAGTCTAATATAATTTTCAACCCTTCAATGCCTCGGAGCATTAAAATAAAGGAATATAATATTACTTGGAATATATCTAGGCACTATTTTCGGGCTAAAAAAGAATCTAGGCACTTTCACGGATGCCATGGAAATATTCTACTAAAAAATTCAGAGAGATAATTGAAAGCGTAGATATATATGAAAGAAACGTTCTTTTTCGGTACAAAAGAAACGTTCTTTAGCGAAAACGGAATATGCACTTTGTTCAATTGGAATTACAGTTTTTTTGATTTTTCACAGAAGGAATATTCCTCAAATTGTCTCGCTAATCTGACTAACCCATGTGGAGATTAATTTATCTAAAGGAAGATTAAATCTTCCTAAAATTAATTCTTTTTTGGAAAGCCCTGACGGTAAAAATTCCTTCAATTTGAAAAAATAACAAAATTAAGGTAAATATATAGGCTATTGATAAATGTATATTTTATGATTAAATAGGTGTATATTTTATGAGAATTAGTTGGAATTATTGATATTATTTACCTATTTAATTATCTTTTTATCGATTTTCCATCCTTGAATCAAACTTAGGATCAAAGAATAACGACATAAAATCTACTCATTTTATTTTTTAATATGGAGGGATTTATTATATGAAAGAATAAAAAAAGATATAGACCAACTGCATTGTAAATTAAATAAAAAGGAATAAAGACAAGGACCCCACATACTCAAAAACTGATCCTAAGTTTGGTGATTAATTAAGAGGAGATCTAAATTATAAATAGGAAAGACAGACAAGAAGAAGAGGAGATCGAGAGGCGAGCGAAGAAGTAGATGAGTAGTAGGTCGAAGCGTTTAGTTCTTTCATCATATCGAAGGATTAGGAAGACTAAAAAATTTTCTCATCGCTTTTATTCTTGAACTTTGTATTTTATCTCTTTGTTATTGGTTTTATTAGAGCCATGTGTGGCTAGTTGATTTTACAACTTAGAGAGATCTATGAACTTATTTGGGTTTAGAGATTATTCATGGCGGATTGATTCTTAATTTTATTTCAGGTTTATTTAATCATGTATTTATTGTTATTGCTTCTTGATTGGCCATCATTGAGCATGTTTTGGGGAATTAGGGTTGAACTTGGAAGAGGGAATCCTAAATTGACCTTGAGATTGCATCTAATGTGGAATTAGGTTTTAATCTAATTTGCGTTTAGGATAAGAATATACCTGTAGTTCTCCATAATCAAATTAGTAACCCGATCTAAAATGCATCTTATTTAGTTGTGTGAGGCGATTACATAATTAGTTAAGATAGGTATATAAATCTTAAGGAAGGCATTTATAGATATTAATATTCTAGATTAGCTGATTTGAATACTAAGTTGCTCGTTTGATTATTTGTGGTAGTTTTCTTATTTTTATGTTAGTTTAATTTTTTTCCTTTATCTTAATTAAATTCAATTTGTTTTACTCAACTTAAATGAAATTGTGAAATTAATACTTAACTAGTGTTGTGGTGACATTATTTCTTATCATTTTTATTTCATTGTCTGACGTCACTTTACGGGAGTTTATAGGCTATAAAAGTTTTGCCTTATCAAGTTTTTGAAAAAAAAACTTGTTAGGGAAAAACAGCATAACCTTTAGACTCTACAATTATAAAATATGTGAAATAATAGAATGATGAGAAAAATATCGCTCCCATATGGTTCAACTAAAGTGATTAGATATTAAACTCGTTGTTTTCGTTTAAATTGAGCGAGTCGAAATTGTTTTTCAAAAGAAAAGGAATAAGAACTAATAGTAGCAAAGACTTTTCACAAAAGAAAGAATTCCGATATTAAAAAGTACAACCAGAATTCGCTACAATCCTTGTTTGTTTTTTGATTTTATCCCCACTAAATTAATTTGACTTAACTTAATTTGTCTAATCTAGATTAATTTTGACTTAACTTAATCGCCTAATTGTCCTAGAGTATTAATCGCCATAAATGCCTTGGATCAACTATATACATATCTTAAGTAATTATGCAATGCCTCACACAACTAAATAAGATGCATTTTAGATCGGCTCAACATTTGATTATGCTGAACTAGGTATATTCATATCCTAGATGCAATTGCATTAAAACCTAATTTCACATTAAATTTAAACCTAATTCCACATTATTTATTCCCAAGGTTAATTTAGGATTACCTGCTTCCAAGTTCAACTCAAAAACTCCAAAACACGCTTCACCTGATGACGAAACTCACAAGAAAGCGAGTTAAATAAACTAAAATAAATTAAGCAAACCAAACCAATATTGGGAATAATTCTAAAACTCAAACAAATTTATAGGTTATAAAAGAAAAGAAAAAGTAATACTTGGCGTAGGTAAAGAAAATCCATAACAAACGTAGAAATTCGCGCCCGAAAATAAAGAAGAAGAAGAAGAAGAAAAGAGAGATCACTAAACAACTCTGCTTCTTGACTTGATATTACGCTCTGCTTCTTTGTTTTCGTCTCCCCTCTCCTTCATGCGTGCTGCTCCTTTTATTCAATTTGTGGCTTGGGCTCCACGTTTGATTTTGTGTGTTGGGCCACATGCTTCATCTCTAATTGATTTGGTCCAATTTCCCTTCAATTCTCTCCTCTGATCAAATTTGACTTTTCGCATGGGGTCCATTTGTCCATTCAATTCTTCAACATTGCCAAATCAATCAATTGGAAATAATGCTCCCTCGTGCTTCTCTGATGGTGAGCTGCTTCATTCTTTTTTTTTTTTTGGTCCCCACGTATCAAGCTCCCATCCAAAACAATGAATTGGAACCAAATCAAATAATTACTCCTTGTATTGCCTGATTGTACACCTGAAAAGGAAACTATATAAAAAGAACTGAATTCTTATTTATTTATTTTTTAGAAAACCTCTTATTATTATTATTTATTTTCTAAAACTCAAAAATTTTTATTTTAAATTGAAATCCATTAATAGTGCATCTAGATTGATATCTCTTAAAATCTCAATAAATTATCTTCAATTTAGTATTGATGACTCCCTAAACATATCAAATTATATACCAAATCACCTAAAAATAGGGAAGTCACCGCCTATCTAAAAGCTATTCTCTAAAATCATTTTACCTCGTAAATCTCAAAAGCCATTTTTAATAAATAAATCATGAAAATCAGTTCTTTCACACTCGAATATTTCATGAGCTTAAAAAATTTATTTTAGGATATTAAAAAAATATTTAGGTAACAACCGATCTTGAAAAAATATTTTAGTATTTAGGTATTACAAAGATACTTATTAATAAAGAATTGAAAAAGATACTTTACGGTCTTAAAAATTTATTTTAGGATATTCAAAAAATATTCCAGAATAATTGAACTTTTGGAAATATTTTAGGAGTAACTTGAGTTGGTTTTTTGAAAAAATATTTTAGGATACTAATGGATACTAAAAAAGATCTTATTAATACCGGTAAAAAGAAGAATACTTACTCATGGTTTTTTATAAATTTATTTTAGGATATTAAAAAATTATTTTATTGTAACAAATGATCTTGAAAATATTTTAGATCTTAACAATCTTTTTTAAAAAAAATCATGGTACTTAATGGGTACTAAAAAGATACTTGAACAATATTTCGATGTTTTAAAAAAAAATATGGTATATTGAATTTTTTTAAGGTAATGACTAATATTGAAAAAATATTTCAAGATTTAAAGGTACTAAAAAATATCTGGAATCGAGTGAAAAATAAATCCGATAATGGTAGAGGATAGAGAAAAAAGTTGATTTTTTTTTTTCCACAAAACCTAGGTTTTGATAAAGAATAGCTTTTGGAAGGGTGGTTGATAAGATTATGACAAAACCTAGGTTTTGATATTTGAAAAAAGTTTGGCAAATTCTTGCAAAACCTAAGTTTGATGTAGAATAGTTTGGATTTTGAGGTGTTTAGCAAGCTTTTTTGCATATCCTAGATTTGATGTAGAACTTTTGAGACAATTGGCATTTGACAAACTTTTTTATCAAAACCTAGGTTTTAAAGTTTATCCAAACATTTTCACTATTTTACAAAAATCATTCTCATAAATCTCAAAAACTATTTTCCAAAAACTATAGGTCACATTAATAAAGAAAAATATAGGTATATCAAGAGTCATTTTCCCACATTAATTAGTCACACTTTTACGAGTAAAGAAAAATATAGGTACCCATTTGGGCTCCACAACTTATTTTTTTATCTTTCTTCAATCTTTTCAGATTCATAAATTTTTATTAAAAATGTGTCCAATAGTAGTTGATGATCAATTTTTAATTGATTTCGTATCCGTACATATTTTTAAATCTTTTTTTTTTTTTTACTTTTGTTATGAGAATCTTTTTAATTTATTATTTCTTCAGCACGTTACGCACTTATATATGTATGATAAAACTGTTTTCAGTAACTCCTCCGATCCAATCACAAGTTCCAACATAGATCTATCATCAAAATAATTTAGAAAATGACTTTTTCTTTGTACTTGAAACTACTTCCCCTTCCTCCCATTTATAAGAGTCTCGATAATCCAAATACGCGGATTTAGAAAAGTGAATAAAATTAATTAAAAATATTAAGCATATCTAAATAACTTTTTTCCCTAAGCATACCTTATTTATTAAAGTTAAATAGTAAATTTGCCTAAAATCTTTTAACGAGGAGCAACGTTACATTGTTACCCTAGAAGATTTTTTGTCACTCATTGTCCCAAAAGTTTCAAAAATGAGCAATGTTGCTCATTTCTCATTAAAGTTAAGTTAACGCCAATTTTATGGCGGTAACATTAGTTTTTTAACGAATATGGTAACATCTTATGCTTTCAACTTTCATGCAACATTGAGATAAAAAAACTTATAGGGTAACATTACTCTGTCTACATCTTTAGGGGCCAGTTTGTGCTAATCGCTATTTATTAGGGGGAAGTGGAAGAAATTAGTAAATACAACTATCGCCAACATTTTAATTAATATAATATGTATAATTAATTATGGGTTAAAAAAATCATTAAATGCTTACAATTTTTTTATTGGGATTTTATAAAAAAATTAAGGCAGCTTAAACTTTGAGCTCTTATAAAAAAAATTGGAATGAATACTCAACAATGGCCACAAAAGTCTTTACATACTTTGGCTTTCCTATTTTCCATCTCATCATTTTCACTAACCTTTCATCATGGTGGGTTGAAGAAAGCATATCATATTAATTAATTTCACTAACATATTTAACCTACATATATCAATTAGTTAATTAGCTCTAGCATTTAAAGGACCGGAGAGAAGTATTATATTAAAATCATGTCACATGGCACATGGCACATGGCACCGAGGGCGAAGGGCAGTGCATCAATGATGTTTGGCCCACACGACATCTTATATTTTTTGAGGTTAAAAAATCATATCAGTCATTGAATCGGTAAAGATATTGGATCAAGAATCGGTGGTTAGAATGGAGGTGGTGGACCGTTAGATAATTAAAAATATAATATAATTAAAATAGATAAAAATACTTAAATTTTTATAATAAAAAATATTTTATGATAAAAATATGTAAAGATACAATGTAATGTCCACAAGAACAAATACAATATTATATTGATTTTTTTTCAAAAAAGATCACAAAAAGTTACGCATCTGCATCCAGTTCTCACATCTTTAATTTGATGGGGGCATAGCATGTATAGGCCAGAGGGTAAGGGTATAGGCTTTTTGACTTTTCTATCTTTGTTTAATGTTTAGTAAAGTTAGCAAATGGCAATAGTTGTAGTTGTTTGGTTTTTGTTGATCTCACTTTCTCTCTCCTTCAACTCTCCAGATTCGCATTTAGATCTCTCTCTGAGTCCCCCTTCTTGCTTTGTTTTGTGTTACAGATCTCTCTTTCTCCTTCTTATTCGCATCTCTCTCTCTCGTCTCTCCACTTTCTCATTCTCGTCCGACATGAGAAGTATGGAGGCGCTCGTGAAGCTTTTGTTGTAAACTATAGGTAAGAAATTCTACCGTCCAAAATCCGTTTCCATTATTTCACCAAAGACTTAACTAACTCGCAGATCGGACATCTCTACCACGACCCACCGCACTCTCCCCTCCTTCTCGTTCTCTTCGTCAATTTTTTAAACCAATCTTTTGACTTGATTCGGTGAACTTCGCGGTTTAGGGCCAAGTTGATCCGAAGTAACTCACAACTCCGGTTTAACCTTAACTTGGGTTTTACGACCGGATTCAGCGGTTTCGGTCCAACCTACGGCCGGTCGAAGTTTCAAAACCTTGATATTTTCAATTAAAATATAATGACATATCGTTTATTTATCGCCACTTAACATAAGCGTTATATAGAGTTATTTCAAAACTATATCGTTTAGGTTAGAAAGTGGATAACTTTAAAAGCGACAAGTTTTAGGGTTAGGAATTAATAAAAGATCTTTTAGTAAAAATCATATAATAAAACACTATTTATTAATTCCCTAACTTTCTCAAAACGACATAGTTTTGGTGATTTGTATGCTTGTATGTTAAGTGACATTGATAAATGATAAACCCCAATATAATATATTTTTTTTTCAAAAGAAAAAAAATTTATAATATCAGTACCGGCCACTTGTGTATTTATTGCCGCCATGCGCAAAGGCTGGAAGAAGTTCATATCAGTAAGAGGACATCCTCTTATTATCTTCTTTGTCAGTTATCTTCTCATCATATCATTTTCACTCTTAGATTATAAAATAGATTATTTATATTTAATATTTTATAAAATTATTATTATATTTATAGAATAAAATTTATCTATTTTATGGATTGTAATTATAAGAGTTTAAATTTATGTATTTATGTTTATAGAAATAATTTTATAAAAGATTGAATATAAACATATACATTGTTTTAATCTAACGATAGATGTGAGATTATGAGAAAGAAAATGAGAGAAGGAAGAGTGAGAGAAACCCGACCCCTCATATCATACACGCAGTGCTCTTACTCAAGATAGAGGAAGATTAGAGATTAAAGACAAAATTGCTTCTAACAAAATACTTTAGAGGCAAAACTGTAAAATAAAATGTTTTAGGATGTTGAACACGTCTAAAAAAAAAAAATAGGATCAAACTCTTTCTTCTTTTTTTTTTTTCATCTACTTCAATATCCTTTACCCAAAAAACTAAGTAGTTTAGATGAGCTTTTTTTTTTTTTTTTTTTTTTTTATTAAAAAAAGCACTTTTTAATGTAAAAAAATGCTTATTTTATTAATTTATATGTTTAGATGATTTTTTAAAAAAAAAAAGTCACAAAAAAGCTAAAATGATGCTTTTTTTAAAACCTCTAATTTTTAAAAAAAAAACTTACAAAAAAAACATTTCAAAAAAGTTTTGGGGAGACGAAGCAAGATGAACACTTTCTTTCTTTCTTTTTTGAAAAAGTACTCTGAAACATTTTTTTTTATATAGTATCCAGTATCTTAAAAAATTTTTTCAGCAAATTCAGCACCCTAAAAATATTTTTTTTTAGGGAACACATTATTTATTGAAAAATACTTCAAAAATCCTAAATGCTAGATAATGGGTGCCACCAAAAATATATTTTAGGGTTTTGAGCTTACTTTTATTTAGAATTTACTAAAAAAAATATCTCATGATTGATTATGGTTTTTTTTTTTTTAAAAAAAATTGCGCTCCTCTTACTTTTGTTTTACCCAAAAAAAATATTTTTATAAAACGTTAAATTTGAATAGCTCAAATTTTAATTTAAAGATTGATATAATTAGTAGAGGAAAAGAGGACGAAAAGAGAACGTTAAAAGCAAATGATGATATTAAATTCGCCGTAGAGATACTCTAGGGTTGGATAAACCTACGACATTTCATATTTACTGTTTAAACTAGAAATGTCAGCATCGGCCACTTTTTTGTATTAATAGCAGCCAGGGGCTTTGGCTAGAAAAAGCTCTTTATCACACAGCTGTATGTTAGCAAAAATACTCTAGAGGCAAAACTGTAAAATAAAATATTTTAAGATAATTAAAAAAAAATCGATTTCTCTTGTAAGTGCTAGAAAATGGTAAAAAGGTGCCCCTAAAAATTATTTTAGGGTTCTGAGCATACTAAAAATTAATTTAGAATTTATTAAAAAAACATTTTAGGATTACGGATATTTTTTTAAAAAATAAATATGCTCCACTTACTTTTTTCACCCAGAAATATTTCAAGAGAATATTTTTTATATAAAATGTTAAATTCAAACCATTCAAATTTCAATCTAAAGATTGGTAAGATAAATAGTGGAGGTGAAGAGGAAGAGGAAGAGAAGAGTAGATGATAGTAGTCAATTATGGTGATAGTCAATTCTTTGTAGAGACACCCTAGGGCCTGTCTGGTAAGGGAAGAGGTGGGATGGAAAGGGAAGATGAGGAAGTTTCTTTGTTTGGTACAAATTTAGTATCTAATCTTCAGTAACTCATCAAGTTTTGGGCACGCCAATATTCTTTTATAGGTGGAAAGATAAAGATCTCACCAAAATTAGTAGGCCTAAAGTTCCTTCTATGAACAATAAAGCTTTCAAAACATATTTACCCCCTCATAATATATTTATTTTCTATAAAACAAGAAAATATGATTATATTTGAATTTATGACAATTTGAAAATAAGAGAAGATTTCAGATAAATTTGATTTTTTTTTTTTTTGGAAATAAATGTTTCATTATAAAATTCAAATGATGTGACTTGTAAGTCTGAATTTTTTTTTGTTGCAAAATAAATGCTCGTCATAAAATTCAAATTGGACCCATAAATTTGAATTTGATGCAAGAAAATTTGTATCAAATTCAAGTTATGAAGAAAAATTTTTCTTTTACATTTTGAATTAATTACTTTTAAAGATAAAATAGGTATTTGCTAATTTTTTTTCCCCTAATTACCACTTTATTTTTTTCCTACAAAATAACCATCTTCTTATTTCTCAAAATCTTCCCTTTCCTTTTCCCTTCTCCAAATTCCTTTCCCACCTCAAATCTTTTCGATACCAACTTGGGGATTGGATAAACCTACCATATTTCATATTTACTGTTAAAAGCCAATTGTGTATCAAATATCAATAGCCGCCAGGCGCTTTGGCTAGAGGAAGCTCATCTCACCCAGCTCTTAGCCTCGCTTACCTACATAGTGACAGATAAGACACAGACACTCACTCTCTCTCTCTCAGTTAGACAGAGAGATGGGTACCATATCAGAACAGAAGCCACATGCGGTGATGGTTCCATGCCCAGCTCAAGGGCATGTGAACCCAATGACGAAGCTTGCTAAGATTCTTTACTCCAAGGGCTTCCATATCACCTTCGTCAACTCTGAGTTCAACCACAAGCGCTTGCTCCGAAGCAGAGGGCCCCACGCCCTCGACGGCCTCCCGGACTTCCGCTACGAGACCATCCCCGACGGCCTCCCTCCATCCGACGCCGACGCCACCCAACACGTCCCTTCTCTCTGCCACTCCACCAGCACCACCTGCTTTGACCCTTTCATCAAGCTTCTCGGCCGACTTCAGAGCTCTGCTTCTGCCGACCATGTCCCTCCGGTCACGTGTGTTGTCTCCGATGGGATCATGACTTTTTCCGTCAAAGCTGCTAATGCTTTGGGAATTCCTAGTGTCTTGTTTTGGACTGCAAGTGCATGTGGGTTTGTAGGGTATGCTCAGTATCGCTTTCTGGTTGACCAAGGCCTCGTTCCACTCAAAGGTATTTTTTGTTTTTGGCTTTCTTTTTAATTTCCTAAAAAATATATGGTTTATTACAGTATCGGTATGTCATAGATCACTTTTTGATATGGTAGGGTTTGTACTTTGTAGTTATTTTTCGTGTTCTTTTACATACACTTTTTTATTTTGGTCGAAACTTTTTTACATATACGAAGATACAGGATTTGAGCAAAAAAAAAAAAGAAGATACAGGAAAAGTTTTGACATTTCAATTCTGGTACAATATTATAAAAATAAAATAAAAAACATGTCAGTTTTGATCACATGGGGACAAGTACATGTAATTGCTTTTGTATTTCTTGCGGTACCAAACAATGTATGAATTCATATTTAAATAAATTACATTTTTATTAATTTTTTTTTTAAAAATATCATATTAAATAAAATTAATTTCAATTTATAAAACTTAAAGACATCTCCTCTCCACCCAACAGCAAAGGAGCAGATTTGAGTTTCACCAAAATCTGAAAAGTTCACATTCGATCTAAATATTTCACACTTAATTTTTCTTATTTTTATTTTTATAAAAAATTATAATGTATAGAATTTAAAATATAGATAATTTGTTAGCGGTTGGTTTTTCAAATAATTTTTTTATTTAAAGATTATTACCGTTGAATCTGGATTCAGATACTGCAAATGGAGCGCCAAATTGTTTTCATACCTTAAAGCTGGGTCTATACCTTCATCCAATATGTTGTTCATAAATCATAATATCTGGTAGTCTTGTACCAAAGAATTTTTAACATTTTTGTCTAATTTTACTTTTATTTCTAATATGTGTGTGATTTTTTATATATAAGCAGATGAGAGTTGTTTGACGAATGGATTCTTAGAGACGAAAGTTGATTGGATTCCCGGAATCGACAACCTCAGACTAAGGGACATCCCAAGCTTCATCAGAACCACCGATCCAGACGACATCATGCTCAACTTCTTCATCGGACAACTCAAAGCAGCTCATGAAGCCACCATGATCATCATCAACACCTTTGACGAATTCGAACAAAGCTCTGCAATATCTTTCCTCCATCTACTCTCCTCCGATCTTCACCGTCGGCCCTCTCCCTCTCATCCTCGAACAGACCCCTCACAACCACAAGCTCATGTCCTCCATCGGCTCTAACCTCTGGAAAGAAGACACCCACTGCCTCCAATGGCTTGATTCTCAAGAACCCAGCTCCGTCTTCTATGTCAACTACGGCAGCATCACCACCATGACCGCCGACCAGCTTGCCGAGTTCGCGTGGGGCCTCGCCGGCAGCAAGTGCCAGTTCCTGTGGGTTGTCAGACCTGACCTTGTTGAGAGCAGGTCGGTGATTTTCTCGAAGGAGTTTAAGGAAGAGACTGAAGGAAGAGGACTCATAGTGAGCTGGTGCTCGCAGGAGCAAGTGCTGAACCACCCGGCGGTCGGAGGGTTTCTGACTCATTCTGGGTGGAACTCGACTACGGAAAGCGTGTGCGCCGGGAAGCCGATGGTGTGCTGGCCGTTTTTCGCTGAGCAACAGACAAATTGCCGGTATGCGTGCGTGGAGTGGGGGATAGGGTTGAGGTGGATCCGGTGGTGAAAGGAGGAGGTGAGAAGGATGGTGGTGGAGGTGATGGAGGGTCATCGGGGAAGGGAGGGAGATGAAGGAGAAGGTTTTGGAGTGGAAGAAGAAGGGAGGCAGCCACAGGCCTGGTGGTTCTTCGATTTCTCTCATTGTGAACATTTGTACAAGCAAGACTCGTCTTTAGAAACAAAGAAAAAGTCAGTGTTATGGTTCCAGCTTATGCTCTCTCTTTTTCTTTTATCAGAAGTTTTAAATTATAATAGTAATATATACTCTACCTTAACACGTGGGAATTGAATAATTGCAATTATAAGTGGGATGATTTATTGATTAAAAAACGCGGTTTAATTGGTCAAAGTCGGAAGGGGAAGCATATTCTCACATAATCTTTTATTATTATTATTATTATCTCTTATAAATTCATTTGGGTCATTGATTGAAAAGAGAAGAGAAGAATTAAAATGCTATTGCAACTTTTTGATTAATTGAATGAACATGATTTAGATATTATCGAGAGATGATAAGAAAAGGATGATGAGAGACCTGACCCGTCATAAGGTTTATCCTCCTCTAATCTCATACGAAATCAATTTAATAATAATAAATCTAATCTCATTTATTGTGTGTCAAGAAAAAAGAAGCTCTCAAACTTAAAATAAATTAATATAATCCCTTGGTTTTTTAAATTAAAGAAGTACTACCTCCCATCTTAATTATAGGATAAAGTTTATAGTTTACTAAACTATAAAATTTATCCTATAATTAAAACCAAAGAAATAGATATTATTACTTTTTTCTAGAAGTAGATACCTGTGTTTCATAATTTATTTATCACCCAATCTCTCCCCGCTTTTTTCCTTAAATTGATATTAAAAATGATCAATATAACGCGCATGTTCATATATTATGAATATATTAAACACAAATTTGTAAATATAACTTAATACTTTAAATATAAATATGCTTAATTTATATTATTTTTGGCTAAAATATTAAATTTTCTATTCAAACCCACAATTAATATTAATAGTTCTACATAATTATATTATCATTATTATTATGAAAGAATTCGCGAGACGTTACCTAAAACTCCAAAGGGAAAATTGATTATTACGTGTACATCTCAAAAAACAAAAAAACAAAACAAGGGAAAAAGATAAATAAATATCATCTGAATTTGCAAAATCCGAAACCCGTCGAATTTGTAAAAAGACTAAAAGGTGACAAAGACTTTTGAGAATTATGCAAATTCATGGAAAATGACCATAATGTCCTTCCTCTCTTCCTCTTCCAGGCTCTTCATCTCCGAACCAAGACCAATTCATTTAGCTTGCCGCACGTTCGCCGCCGTCGACGCCAACGCCCTTCTAAAATTTGGAGGGCCCATTTAATATAGGGAAAATTTGAGGAGGGAAAGGAAGGAAATAGAGGATTTTAAAAGATGAGGGAATATGGTTTGAAGGAAGATGAGTTGTTTAGTAGGAAGAAAATGAAGAAGTAGTAGTTGGTAAAGAATCAAGAATGCCTATTTTACCCTTAAAAGTAATTAATTCAAAATGAAAAAAAAATTGCTTAAATATATTTTTTAAAAATTTGCTCTTATCATGTTCAAATTTGTGTTAAAAATTTTTCTCGCTTTAAGTTCGACGTTCTTATTAAGTTCGAACTTGAGGGTAAATTTGTCAAAAAAATTTACTATTTGCATGAGAATTTGAAATCCCACTAATTTCTGTGAAATTTTATCTTTTCACATATAAAGGAAGATTGGTAGGGTCAAGAACTTAGATTTTTTGAAAGATTTGTCTATAATGTGACCAAACCAAGAAACTTACTGATCTTCCTTTTCCTTCCTACCGAATCTGCATACCACACAAGCCCTTAACGGAACGAGGGAAACGGGGAAGCGAGGGGAGCGATATATGTATCGTCCCCGCAAACCAAAGACAACTTAAGAGGGGAGGGTTGACTTTTTTTTTTTTTTTTTTTTTTTTTTTTTTTTTTTTTTTTTTTTTTTTTTTTTTTTTTTTGGTGACCGGTCATTAGTTCTTTTTTTGGCCCAGGGAAAGAGGTGACATTTAATTTTAAAATAATATAATGTTGACAAACGTGAGAGGCCAAAGTAAAATTGTGTTTCGAGTCTGTAGAATTTATGGGGTCCACCATATCATAATGGTCGGTCACTTAATTAAATTTCATCCGCTTCTCACCACATCATTTCTTCAACGTGTCAACTTTTTGCTTTTTATAATCTTTTTATTATTATTATTATTTTGCCATGATTGCTTTTTAAATTATAATCTATCTCTACGATTGACACCTACGTAAGCAGAAGTAAATCTCCCTAACAAAAGGAATTGACTTATAGCGTGATGATTTTTTGTCAAAAAAAAAAAAAGATATTGATAAAATCAATGAGTACTCACAATATATGTATTGAGTAATGGGGTGTTTTGGTCTTTTCTTACAAACATGAAAAGTCCATATTTTCACTTCATCCCCTCTCTGTTCTTTGTATGTGTTAATGAACTTTTCTAAATTTTGAAAGTTTAGATGATATTTATACGTTTTTTTCCCTATAAGATATGAAATAAAATATATCTTTGTTTTGGATGAAAATATAGATATTTAGCCTAGTGAGCTAGTGCGTCGATATTGGATCAGGTAGTTCAATCTAAATATCTATGATGTAGATACCTAGAAGAATTTAGATATCAATGATGCAGATACCTAGAAGAACGTGAGATCACTGTACACAATAAGGCTTACGCCAAAGGGGGTGATGTATGTGCGCGATGATAATGATATAGTAAAGAGTAAAGAATAAGTAGTCATACCTTAGGGTTTTACCTCCTATTTATAGAGTATACCTTAGGTTGAGATTTATGGGCCTTGTGCGTCTGGTAGCCCAAATATCGAAACTGCCTGATCTAGCCAAATCTTTCAGTTGCGATACTCCTAGATTATATGTGGATTATGATGTTGCAGTGTATTACCCTATGTTGGGCCGCTTCGTTAATGGGCCTGATATAGGTCCGTAACAACCTTATTTATTGCCAAGGTGATAGAGATATTTTTATTTGGGTTTTACAATATGAAAATGACTTACTTATATCCATATAAAAAAGTTTTTTTAATCACATACAAGCATATGAACAGAATCAAATACTCATAGATCATACCCCATAGTTCATACGCAACTTTGATGACATAATCTTAACGAATAAAGATAGTTACAAAAAACTAAAAAATAATAATAACCAAAAGTGTCTATGGAAGCAAACCATGTAAGTGCAATCCCACGCGTCACACTACAAATAAAGTGACCAAATTTCTCAATTATATAACTTGTGATAGGGTGGTGGGTTGTTGTTAATTTTAATAATTAAATAAAAAAATAAAATGATTAAAATTAAGGTAAGGACTAATCATCAATATATAAAATAAAATTTATAACACAATGAATCATTTATGGCTATTTGGTTCATCAATAATAAAAAGTAATGCAATAGTGATTACTTAAGTTTGTTTGGTACAATAGCAATGGGAATGATACAAACGTAAAAGCTTACCCAAAACATAATGTAAAGGAAAATATTAACGATAAATAATTGGGAAAATTCCTTTAAGGTTCTAAAGGATAAAGAAAATGTTAAAAAAGTCCCACAAAAATTTTTGATATCTAAAAAGTCCTAAAGAGTTGTTAAAATCCCTATATAGAGTTTTTAATCAACTACTGCGAAGGAGTTGTGTTAATGAAACTTGTTTGACATTAGAATTTTTTATGGGACTTTTTTAACCTTTTTTTTTTTTGTTCTTAAAAGAGATTTTCGTCAAATAATATGGGCGCCTTGCGCTATTTGTGTAAGGAAGTCTAGGAAGCAATGTGAACTAAAAAATATTTTTAGCTCGGGTCAAAAAATAAACATATTGAACTATTTATTAAATAGTAGTATCACATAACATTAAAAATAAAAATTAATAATAAACGACAATTATAAATTAAAACAAGATATAAAATGATACTAACATTTTAAGTTGTTATTTCAAACAAGAATTTTATGTTCCTTTTTATAGTCTAATGAGTATGAACCAAACATTGTCTTTATAGAGAGGATAAGAGATTTCTTTTCGCGACCAAATTATTGGTTAAAATAAAATATTATATAATAAATATATATATATATATATATATTAATAAATTTTAGAAAGTTAGATGGGGCCAAGGCCCCAGGTGACTAGCAAGTGGTTCCACCATCGGTACCGATGCTGCTGTATGCAGAATACAATCAATCATAAAAATGTTGGCCAAACGACACTAGTTAGCTAGTTAGTAAAGGAGTTGACTCATAATCATAAGGTTATGAATTCGAATAATGTCAATGTAAGGACCTTTTAACTTAAAGACATCCCTAATCCCGATGAGCCCCAAGACCCAAGTTACCTAAGCTTTTTGGTCAAAAAAAAAAAAAAAAGTACTAATACTAAAAATCCACAGATTAATCATAAGTATCACTCAGTCATTTGTAAGCTTAGAACGATTTCTTGAATGACATAGAAAAACGGATAGATAAACATCATTGCACTAGAAGCGGACCTGCACTATAACAGTGAATCCATAACATTGGACAACCTGATAGAACTTGTATACAGAGCTGGGTCTACCCTCTATTCCTTCACCATTGAAGCTGTCGTTTTTGGAACTCAACAAAGAGGGAGGAAAAATCACAGAACATCACATTCGCTAGAGATCGTTCACCACCAACTTCTTCTTCATTGTTTTCTGTCCTTTTCCTTCTCCACCGTCATCTTCTCTCTGCTATAATCACCATCGTCGACGTACTTCCTCGTCCTCCATCACTGACGGATCTGTAACAATGACATTGCATAATAATCTATGGGTTCATATGGGTCAGGGTTTTGATTAACAGTCGTAGGAGGAGGTGGCAATAATGGCAAAAGGGCTATAGTCAATAGCAACAACCAACACTAAAGAAAAAGTCATGCCGACATACAATAAGCAAATATTTACCGAAGAAGAAGAAGATCGTGACAGTCGGCAACAAGTCACATGGAAGAAGAAGATAGTGACAACCATTGAAGGAAAAAAACATGTTATTTAGGAATTTGCCTCCATAGAAAATTGATTCCCACCATTAATATAGGGAAATGTACTTCCCATGGATGATAAGAAATTGCCTGCTATCGGAAATTGGTTTTCGAGACGATGGTGCATCCAAACATCTTCTAGCAAGGGAAAATATGAGATTTTCCTTTTCTCCCAAGATGTTTTTGAACCAAAAGGCCCAGACGCGAACAAATTTCTGATCTCTTATAATTGGCCATATATATATATATGTACACCTATATATATATATATATTTATATTTATATATACACACATATGGGTTTATCGTTTGTCGTATCGCCACTGACATAAGGTTATATCAGTCCACCCCAAAACTACGTCGTTTTAGAGTTAGGGGAATTAATGAAGGGCGTTTTAGTCAAATTTATATAATAAATACAACAATAAAAATACCAAAACACCCTTCATTAATTTCCTTAACTCCCAAAACGACGTAGTTTTGGGGTTAAGGAAATTAATGAAGAATCTTTTGATAAAATTAATATAATAAATATAAAAACAAAAATACGAAAATATCCTTCATTAATTCCTCTAACCCTAAAACGACGTAATTTTGGGATGATTTGACATAACCTTATGTCGAGTGACGACAAACGACAAACCCTATACATATATATCTATATGTATGTATACACACACAATAATATATGTATGTATGTATCTTTACACAGATATATATATGTGTGTAAATATATATGTTTGTATACATACATACGTGTGTGTACATATAAAAGCGTTTAAATAATTTATTGTCTATGCGGCTCTTAAAAATTATTGTCCCTTTTGTATAAGCTTTCTAAGAAACGGTTATATTTTTCTTTCTTAGATTAAATTAAGATATGGACATCACAAGATTCTGGAAAAAAATCAAAGGACTACGTGTTATATGATATAAAAAAATCATATATTTTCTCATATTATTATATCATTTATGTTATCTCTAGATAAAGCAAATAAATATAGGGGAAATGTGTGAATATGAACTCTTAAAAAAAAAAAAAAAAAAAAGATAAGAATATATGTATTAAAAATGTAATATTTAATTTAAATTATTTGTATGGAAGTGAAGAATAGGAAAATATATTCTGCAATTGGTGAACGTGATGATTTACGTCGCAATTGGACACTGGACCACCTTAAAGTGTGATTGGGTCCAAGACACGGATATATGAAAACTTCATTGACATTTTAAACTTATTTTTTTAATTTATAATCTTTAAATAAAATTTATTTTTGATAGACTAGACAAAAAAAATATTATTTTTATACAAACGAGTGCATAAATAAAAGAGGAGGAATTGTGAGAGTTTAATCAATAAATTAAGGTGATTGACTCCTTTTAGAATTTGTTTTGTTCAAAAGCCTAACTTAGGATTTGAATATTTTAAAAAACTTTTAATAAGATTTTCCCTCAAAATAATTTAAGTTGCTAGATCCACACACACAAAAAAAAAATAGTTTATGATACTAAACACACTAGAAAAAATGTTTTAGGGTGCTATGTACAGAAAAAAAAAATCCAAGTAATGGATACACAGCAAAATACTTTAGGGTAATTGATGATATAGGTAAGAAAATACTTCATAGTGCTGCATGCACTTTAACCCTATAAAATATCTAAAAATTACTTATTAATGAGATTCTTATGATATAGTAGGAAGATTTAAATTAATACTTTTATTTAATGAGTGACCAGCACTTGTTTAAATTATTTTTATTTTAAGTGATTTTATGTTTTATGAGATAATTATATAATGGAAGTTTTATCAAATAAAAGTTAAAAGTTATCAGAAGTCCCGACCAAGAAATAAATTACACTTTTATCAATTATTAGCCTTTTAAGTACATATATAAAGTAATAATCATTATAATATTATTCTAGGTCACAATGGATCAGAGATTTACAGTGACATAAATAATAAACTAAGAGTAAAATACTCTAACCACTCTTCTGTTTTACTTTAATTATATAAATCTCCTTTCTATTTTAAAAATATACACTTAAGTTCAAACCGTTAACCCTGTTAAGAATATTTTAAAAAGATTCTAAAAATATATTTTTAATATATATATATATATATATATAGAAACACACATAATATAATATAATTTATTTACAAACTTACCCTTAATACTAAATCACACATTTTAATGGACAGCTTGTGAATATTACAAAATTTTAAAAATTTGAATTAGTTTTCTAATGGTTTGTCGTAAAAAATATGAAATTATAAATTTAAGTGACATCATATATAATCACTCCAACCTATATAGTTTATTATATTTGATAAAAAAATGTGTTTGATATATATTTTTAATCATTCTAGTTAAATAATTTTAATGTTAAATATGGGTATTTTGGTAAAATAAAAGTCCAAAAATCAAATTTAACAACTAACTAACGGTTCGAGTTAATGAAAATAGAATATTAAAATATAAGAATTGTTTGTGGGTTTTTTTCCTAATTTGCCCCTTATTAAATAACTAATTACCATTTTGCCCATGTTTCCAAACTATTTCCTAATATGCCCCTGTTTAGTCGACTAAAACGTGGGGTCATATTTTTTTTAATATCCCCGTGATTTAGTTGATTAAGCCACAGTGCTTAGTCGACTAAATCGCGACAGGGGGTTTTTTAAAAACCCCAATCGCGACATTTGGAACCGTAATCGACTACAAAACCTCTCCCCCTCTGTTTTTTTCACCAAACCCTTACTGAATCCGTTGGTGGGTAGCGAAGGAAACTTCATTCTAGCGTCATTTGCATCGATTTTGGTATGTTCTCATCTCCATTTTGAATTTCGCCGTTGTTCTTTCGTTTATGCGAACCCCCATTTCCCTAGAAGGTAGACAATTAATTAAAAGTAAAAATGAGTTTTATATTTAAAATCAAAGTTCACCCAAGATCAGTGAGGATCGAGGACATGACTAAGAATCCTAACGAGAATGAAGTACACCAAAAAAGAAATCCACTTCTAAGTTGATTTGAAATCTTAAATGATAAAAAATGTTTATAGTTTAAATATTATGATTCATAGGTCAACAAAGAAGACATTTTGATTTAAAACTTATATGATTGCTGAAAATTTGTTTGACTAAAATATACTTAGGGACATAAAAAATGACCCTAGACCTAAACCCCTCACGTGCTTCTAATTTTTTCAATTTTTAAAGGCATATATATATATATGTATAAACTATAAATAGACATTCGAACGTACAAGCATAAATCATTTTCTATTTTTATGAAAATATAATTTTGTTCAAATATTACAATGATAGGTTAAATTTATTACAAGTGGCCCCTAAATTATTAACCATTGTTATTATTCCCTCCCGTTCTTAATATAAGTAACGTATGAGTGCATCTTGGGAGGTAGGTTGAGTACCTCAAGAAGTTGTTGTTGATGAGTTTGAAAATGAAGGCGTCATTAGGGATTTTCATATCTATTTTAAATCAAGTATCTTAACTAATCAATTTGATATTTTGAATGTAATCAACATAAATTATAAATTTTGAAAAATATTTTTTATATTCGGGTTTAAGAAACTATCAAATTAATTTTTTTTATTAAGATTTTATATTGGGGATTTTTCTGTTAGAATTCTAGTCATGTCATTGATCCTCACTGATCTTATAAAACTCATTTTTACTTTTGATTAATTTGTCTACCTTCTAGGGAAATGGGGGTTAGCATAAACGAAAGAACAACGACGGAAATTCGAAATGGAGATGAGAACATACCAGAAATCGACGCAAATGACGTTAGAATGAAGTTTCCTTCGCTACTTACCAACGGATTCGGCAAGTATTTGGTGAAAAAAGCAGAGGGATAGAGGTTCGGGAGGTTTTATAGTCGATTAGGATTCTAAATGCCGCGATTAGGGTTTTTAAAAAACCTCTGTCACGATTTAGTCGACTAAGCACGTGGCTTAGTCGACTAAATTACGGGGATATTTAAAAAAAATATGACCCCGCGTTCAGCAAGGATTTGGTGAAAAAAACAGAGTGATAGAGGTTTGGAGAGCTTTTGTAGTCGATTAGGGTTCTAAATGCCGCAATTGGGGTTTTTAAAAACCCCTGTTGGGATTTAGTCGACTAAGCAACCGTGGCTTAGTCGACTAAATTACGAGGATATTAAAAGAATATGACCCCGCGTTTTACTCGACTACATGAGGGGTTAGTCGACTAAACAAGGGCACATTGGGAAATAGTTTGGAAATAGGGGTAAAATGGTAATTAGTTATTTAATAAGGGGAAAATTGGGAAAAAAAGCCATTATTTGTGTAATATACATTTTAATTTTAAGAAATATCTATATAGATTTCTCAAATAGATAAGAACTTTATGTAATTAAGACAAAGCAGTTGATAATTAGAATATTTTACTCATGAGGATTTGCTTTACGACTTGGAAGGTGCTCAGCGATGCCAAGCGAGTTGTGGGGAGTTTTGAGAGGATTAGAGTTGGCATGAGAGGCAGGTTGGAGGCATATAGTTGTTGAAAGTGACTGTCAATCAGTCATTGCATTACTATCTAAACAAGGTAATGCAGCTCATGAGTCCCATCCGGTGGCTTGGATACGGGGGCGGGGCGAAATTTATGGAAGGGGGCACTATAGGTGGGGGTTCAGCTGCCCCGAAATTTTTTTTTTTTGCACTTGTCATCAAAAGCACAAAAAATAATACGGGATTGAAGGTTTTTACTTGTCATCAGTTGCAAGTTTTATCATCATCAATAAAAAAAGAGCAAGTGTTAGCCATAAAATGCTCATGACAGAAAATTAGCAACCTACATGCTCCAAAGAATTTTTATCTTTGGGAATATCCACTTAAAATACGAGAAAATACAATAAAATGCTAAGAAAGTATCTCAAAAAGGAAGCAAATCTTTCCCAATTGAGGTCACAATGCTAAAATATGTCCGCAAATATTTTTATAGAGGAAAGAAGAGTAAAAAGTAGAGTGAGCTAGATGTGTTAAGGAAGAGATAGAAGAGGAAACAAAAAATTAAAAAAAAAATCAAGGGGGGGCACGTGCCCCCCTTGTAATACATGTGGATCCGCCTTTGCTCGGATACGAGCAATCATCCGTAGGCAGTGGGTGATACAATATAGCCATGTTCTAAGGGAGGTAGTCGTGTGCTTGATTATTTTGGCTAATTTAGCATTGTCGCATGTGGAGTCACTGGACGAATCCCATTTCTCAGATCCACCTATTGTTCTTCATTGCTTCCTTGTGGCGGATATGGCAGGAGTACGTCAAGGAGAGGCCGGTGATTTTAATCTCATTTAGTCTTTTATTAGTTGTTTTGTTGGTTTAAGTTACGGTTGTTTTTGGTTCCTTGTATAAAAAAAAAAAATGATTGAACATATATGGATAATGATGATTTGTGAGGGCCCATTGAAATTGGTAATCGTAGCTTTATAGCTTATCAAGTAAATATTAATCACACAATCCGATTTTCTTTTTATCCCATTATTTTCAGTTTTCACGAGTCCTAATCATCTCTGTCAAATACTCAAATGTCATCATTACCACAAACAAAACTTTATATATATTTATTGTTTTTGAACGCCTGGTATTAGTTAAAATAAAATGGAGCAACTTAACTAATTAAAATTTAACAACTTATATTATTTTAATCTTACATAGCAAATCAATCGTATGAAGAAATTTAAATTTTATGATTTTAAAAAACATAAATTTCTTTATTTAGAAAAAAAAATACAATTCCATCTCATCATCCCTAAAATAATAAAATTTAAATTTTTGTAGATGACTCATCTATCATATAGGATTAAAATAAGATGAGTTATATTTTAATTAATCAAACTATATATATATGAGGTGGGGCTCTTAAAACATGTAAGTATTTTTCACATATCACTTATATTTGGATGGTAAGATATATAATAAAATATATCTTATCTATTGCCGAGGTGATAGAGGTCTCTTTATTTGAGTTTGACAATATTTCAATCTGACCTAATTAATATTTGACAAAAAAATCTGACTTAATCTTATATCCATATAAAAAAAGTTTTTTTTTTTAATCACCTACATGCAATAAGCAAAAAATTAAGGAAAAAAAATAAAATGATCAAATACTCAAATATATATTTTTATACCCATTCTTTCCTTTTTCTTTTTTGTGTTATGTGCCCATTAGTTTCTCACTGGGTATCGGATACATAGAAAACAAAAATTTCCGAAAAAAATAAATAAAACAAATTAAGAATATGCTTAGATTAGACCGCTAGTGCATGTACGCGTGAGAGCGCATAAATAATTAAATATACATAAAAAGAAATAAGTATAATTTTTATCTTAGAAGTTTTGATTTAGGAATATCGGGCACTCGAAAGTTTTTTGGAGCAAAATTATCCCGAAAGTTATAAAAAATAAGAAATTTTGCCTTGAAAGTTTTTTTTAAGGAGCAATTTTGTTCGGAAATTTTTAAGAGCAATTTCACCCTAAAAGTTTACAAATTGGAGTAATAATTAAACGATCAAAATTAATAGAAGGGTAAGACGCTACATTTTTTAACTTCCAAGACAATATTGTTTCCAAAAGAACTTCTAGATGCCTAGTGCTCCCGAGCCAAAATTTCGAACAAAAATGATACTTATCCCAAATAAAAACCATTATAATAAATAATATTTTAAAAAAATATTATAAACATCATACCCCATAGTTCATAGGCAACTTTGATGACATAATCTTAACGAATAGACAAAGTTACAAAATAAAAAATAATAATAACCAAAAGTGTCTATGGAAGCAAACCATGATGTAAGTGCAATCCCACGCGTCACACTACAAACTAAGTGACCAAATTTCTCAATTATATAACTTGTGATGGGGTGGTTGGTTGTTGTTAAATTTAAGAATTAAACAAAAAATAAAATGATGAAAGTTAAGGTAAGGTCTAATCATCAATGTATAAAATAAATTTTATAACACAATGAATCATTTATGGCTGTTTAGTTCATCAATGATATAATGTAATGTAAAAGTGATTACTTAAGTTTGTTTGATACAATAGCAATGGGAATGATGTAAACGTAAAAGCATACTCAACATAGATATGTTTCGAAGAGCATTTAGAGAGCATTCATAGAGCGTTTGACACAAAAAGCCCAACAAGGGGATTTAGGCCGTTTGGGTACTCGTTTTGAGCATTGAGCTTTTCACCCACGAGAAGCTTCTATGAAGAAGCCCCGAAAAGTGGCTTCTCACAGTGGTGGAGTGGTAGACCGTGGCAATTATGAAAATTTCCCTTTCCATCCTTGATTTCTTTGACCATGTCTCTCTTCACCCTTCTTCTCACATAATACGCCTCTTGGCCATGGCACTCACAGACATATGTCGTTAGTGGTTGGTCGGATCGTCTTCATCACCGAGTTGGAGAAGAGAAGACGCGACTAAAGGCGATTAAAAGTTTCGTTACGACCAAAGGAGTCGAAGCAGCATCGAAGAGAAAGAGGAGGAAGATAGTGAAGAGGAAGATGAAAAAGTTTTAAAATCTCTCTCTCTCTCTCTTCCTTTATTTCTCTCATCACCTCGGTGTCAAATAATTTCGGGGTAGTTGGATGTGAAAATCTCTGGAAGTAATAAAGATTAAAAGAGTCTATGCTTGATGTTGTGGCAAATAAATCATCACTTAAAAAAAAAAAAAAAAAGATGATGACATGAGAAAACATGTGCTACACACATTAGCAAAATAAGTAAAATCGAGTCAAATAAATCATGTTCGTGATAGAATTAAAGACCAACTATATAAAAAATCACTATGTAAGGAAGTCTAAGAAGCAATGTATAGTGTGTGTGCAAAAGATACAATCAATCGTAGAATGTCGGCCAAACAAAACTAGTAAGCCAATTGGTAAAAGGGTTGACTCATAACTTTAAAATCGTGAATTCGAATCATGTCAATGTGAGAACTTTGTTGGTGATGACCTATGAGTTCGGAGGCATACCCCGACTTTGATAAGCCACATAACCCACGTTACCTAAACATTTTAGTAACAAAAAAAAAAGAAAAAAAAAAAAAAGGAAGTACTAATACTGAAAATCCCCAGATTATAATGATAAGAAGTATCACTCAGCCATTTGTAAGCTTAGAACAATTTCTTGAATGGCATAGAGCTCAAAATGAGTGAAAGGGCAAAAAGGAAAAACGGATGGATAAACACATTTCACTAGAAGGGCCAGCAAAATTCCTTCACCACACAGCTTAAAGCTCAAATTATTCATCGCTATGTGGAAATTAAAATGAAAAAGATGAAGATAATGATAAATTAAAAATAAAGATAGATGAAATAAAAAAGTGAAATGTCCAATTTATTCTCATTCATGTTGAAAGTCTTCTTTCCACCGCCATTCCTTTACCTTGACCATTAAAGCTGTCGTTTTTGAAACTCAACAAAGAGGAGAAAAAAAATCACAGAAGGCATTATGAGATTTTCCTGTTCTCTCTAGGATGTTTTTGAACCAAAGTACCAAACCGACCCGACGCTGACAAATTTGATCTCTTATAATTGGCTATATATATATATATATATATATATATATATATATTGGGTTTATCGTTTGTCATGTCACGGCGTAAGGTTATGTCCAATCACCCAAAAATCACGTTGTTTTAAGGTTAGAAGAATTAATGAACTTTCAAAACGATGTATTTTTTGAGGTTAGGGGAACTATGAATGATCTTTTGGTAAAATTCATATAATAAATATAAAAACAAAGATACAAAAAAAATACTCCCAAAACAATGGAATTTTAAGGTCACCTGACATAACCTTATGTCAAGTGGCGTACGACAAACGATAAACTCATATTTGCATATATATATATATATATATATGTGTGTAGAGCATTTAAATAATTTATTGTTTATGCGCGCTTAAAATTTATTCTTCCCTTTGTATACGCTTTCTTAAAAAACGGTTATATTTTTCTTTTTTGGATGGGCTTTTTAATATTAAAAAAAACACTTTTTTTTTTAAAAAAAAACATACTTTTTTGTTTTGTTTTGTTAATTTATGTGTTTAGATGAGAGCTTTTTAAAAAAGCTAAAGTTACAAAAAAAAAAAAGTTAAAATTCTTTTTTTTTTAAGCTTCAATTTAGAGCTTAAAAAAGTAAAAAAAACACTTTTTTTTAAAACCCCATCCAAACGGACTCTAAATTAAGATATGAACATCACAGGATTCTAGGGAAAGAAAAATCATAGACTATGTGTTATATGATATAAAAAAGGGTAAAGGATTTCTTGGTCACCGGAGATGAGTTATCTTCAATGACCCAAAAACGTCGTTTTGGATTAATGAAGGGTGTTTACGTAATTTTGTTTATTTTTTAATCATATAAATTTTACTAAAACATCATTCATTAATTCACCTAAAATTACCAACCAACCCTATATTAATTTAAAACGACGTAGTTTTTGGGGTCGCGGAGATAAATAACTTTATCTTGAACGGGAGAAATACTTTTCCCATAAAAATATCATATATTTTCTCATAATATTATACAATTTATATTATCTCTAGATAAAGCAAATAAATATAGGGGAAATGTGTGAATATGAACGCTTTAAAAAAAAAAAAGAAAGAATATATGTATTAAAGATTTAATATTTAATTTAAATTATTTGTATGGAGTGAAGAATAGGAAAATCTATTCTGCAATTGGTGAACGTGGTGATTCACGTTGCAATCGGACATTGGACCTTGGAGTGTGATTGGGTTCCAAGAGACGGATATATGAAAACTTCATTGACATTTTAGTAGTCATTTTAAACATTTTTTTTTTTTAAAATTTATTATCTTTAGATAAAATTTATTTTTGATAGACTAAAAAAAATATTATTTTTATACAAACGAGTGCATAAATAAAAGAGGAGGAATTGTGAGAGTTTAATCAATAACTTATAATTACGATTTTTAATATCTTTAAATAAAATTTATTTCTGATACACTAGAAAAAATAAATTATAATTGTCTTTTTGATTCAACCTTTTGACTATCTAGATATAGTTTAATACAAAAAATTATCTTGTATTATTCTTTTTACCGTTCGAATTTCATCTTCAAATAAATATAAGAAAATATAACTTTTGGTTTTTTTTTTTAAATTATCTATTTAGTTTTTGAATTTCGATTTAATATCACTCAATCTGTATATTTTATCAATTCAGAATATCTCAATCCTTATAGTTTTTTTTTTTTTTTTTTTTAATTTTTGGCACAAATGAGTTCCAACAATTCTTTAAATTAATAGATTATAAGGATTGAGAAGTATTTAGTTAAATTTTAAAAATTTAATTGATAATTGAAAGATAATTTAAGAACTAAAAATTATATCATCCGAATAAAAGATGTTAAGATTAAAAGTATGAAAAATATAATATATTATATATATTTTTTTAAGTGATGAAAGTCACCATGCATTAGTTATAAAAACATTAGTTGATAGCTAAAAAAACTAAAAGGACAATAATTTAAGGAAAGAAAGATTATAAGAGTCTACAATCTGAAGCAACCTCTACAGAAATTTGAAGTAAAGTAGTTCATCAATATGACAATATCTTGGAATAAAGCCACGACTGAGTCCTTCTTTGAGCATGTGGGAGGTAAGAACTATTTCTTGGAGCAACATACTTTTTTATTTTATTTTATTTATTTATTAAGGGTGTTCCTTCTTTGAGCCATTTGTTTCTTGAAGCAAAATACTCCCTCAGGACCTTATTATAAGGCACTAATTAGCAAGTTTATTTAGTCCTTTTTATAAGGCACTTGCTTGTTTCCAATGAGCATTAATTATTTGTTTCAATGTCTGCCCATAATTAATGAGGGTAGTGTGTAAGAGTAATAATTAATACCACTCTGGTCCTATTTATAAGTCCCTTTTGATCAAAAAAATTTGGTCCATTTATAAGTCCTTTGACCAAATAAATGAGATTGTGACAATTTTACCCATATTAATTGTAGTAATGAAAATAGAGAGAGAAAAAAGTTGAAGGTACCCAATCATAAATGAGGGTAAAGTTGAAAATTCACCCGTAATCATTGAGCTAACTACCTCTCCTTGGTATGTGTAATTTGGTCTTAAAAAGGGGACTTATAAATAGTGAGAAAAGTGGTATAATATTAGAGTTTAGTGCGATTAGTAGGGATAATATTGGAAGTTACTTAAATTGTAGGGCAAGCTTTATTGACTTTAACTATTTTTATTGGTTTGTGAGAAAAGTTAGTTGGTCAAATTTTTTATAATAAATAAGATAGGATGGAGTATTTTTTCCTCCATAAGGGTGTGCTTAGTTGGAACACAGTTTAATATGTACAAAGTCATCTTAAGTGCATCAATCCACAAGGACCTAAGAAACTTGAAACTATTAAGCATACTTCACACCATGTCCAATAATGTTCGGTTTCTTCTTTCTGCTACACCATTCTGGTATGGAGAACTAGGCATGGTATATTGGGCAACTATCCCATTCTCTTGAAAGAAACTTGCAAATGAACCAGGTGCTTGTCCATCTTCAGTGTATCTACCATAAAATTCCCTACCTTTATCTGATCTGATGATTTAAATTTGTTTACCACATTGTTTCTCTATCTCATATTTAAATACCTTAAAGACATCTAATGCTTCATGCTTGTTAGAAGCATGTAGAGATACATATATCGTGAGTAATCATTAATAAAGGAGATGAAGTATTTTTGCCATATGCATCCATTTATGGACAACAAATATCTGTACGTATGGTATCTAACAGTTCTATACTCCTCTTGGCACCTTTCTTTGATTTGTTAGTCTGTTTTACCTTTATGCAGTCTACACAAGTCTCAAAATCAGTAAAATCTAAAGTACTAAGTACTCCATCATTTACCAATATTTTAGATCTCTAAATGGAGATATATCCTAATCTTTGGTGCCACATTATGGAGGAATCCTCATCCATAACACATCGTTTCAAACCAATGTTAAAATGCATAGCATCATAAGCAGTATTATTTTGTAAATGAATAAGAAAAAGACCATTATCCTTTTCCAACCAAATTACATTTATAAAACAAACTAAAAGATGTCTCATAAAACATAAAGGAATAACCAAAGGGTACAAGTCTTGAAATTGAAATCAAGTTCTTAGAGAAACTTGGAACATAAAAGGTCTTTTCTAAATTTAAAATAAAACCACTACTTAAAACTAAACTGCATGTTCCTACAGCCTCCACATGTGAACTCATCCTTCCTCCTAAATAGATGTATTGTTCACTTCCCACTAGATTCTTAGGTTTTGCATACCGTGTAAGGTGTTCAAAATATTGATTGTAGAACTAGAATCAATCCACCATGTGTAATCATTAGCATTAACCATATTAGATTCATAAAAAACAAATGAGGTTGGCATACCTTTCTTCTCAAGCCATTGCTAGAATTTGGTGCATTCTTTCTTCATGTGCCCCTTCTTCTTACAAAAGAAACACTTAGATTGCCTCTTAATTCCACCTTGGAGTGGTATTTTACTTTTCCCCTTCTTCTTGACTTGAGTCTAATCCTTCCTCTCAGTTGTCATAAATGCACTCTCTCCTATTTCCATTATCAGCCTACCCTCTTCCTGAACACACATAGTCAAAAGTTCATTGATTGACCATTTATCCTTATGTGTGTTATAGGATATCTTGAAGGGTTCATATGGCTATGGAAGAGTGTTCAAAATATAGTGCACAAGGAAAGAATCATCATGTCAACCTCAAGTGACTTCAGTTGAGCTGCAATGTCCCTCATCCGCATGATGTGCTCACACACACCTTTTACTTTATGAGTCTTAGGGATGAAAACTTCATAATCAGGTTGATGGCAAGAGTCTTATCTGAAGTCTCATATTGTTCATCAATAACCTTCGAAGTGGCCTAATTTTGTTATGTTGTTCAACATAACCACGAATGGCAGCAGAAAATTTGGTATTTATGAACATAATTGAGAGACAATTAGATCGCTCGCATTTTCCATACAGATCAACCTCATATGAAGTGTTGGTCTCAATGATAGAAGGTGATTCATCTTTCCTAATAGCATAATCAATGTCCATCCACCCCAAAATGAAGGGGATCTCTCTCTCTCTCTCTCTCTCCCCACATACTTTATAGTTATCACTCTTAATTCGGGAATGTCACATTTTATATTAAAGAAATTCACAGGTTTTATAACCGCAAAATATTAAACATGCATGCTTATAATTAAAATTTGAGACTAATAAATCATATCATGTTTTACCAATGTAAATCATGCCTAAAATTCATCAATCTACTAACATATAACTTGCTTGTGGGCTAAAGTTCTAATTCAATTAGATTCATATATGACTTTATGATAAAACTATCAAATTATTTCCTTATTCTTAATTCCTATAGGTAAATTAAGAATATAATTTGATATTCTATCCCAATTAATCATACAAAATATCACAAAAATTCATGTGGGTTACATACCCTCAATTACAATTAATGTCATTATGTGATCATATAAACTTAATATATAATTTTAACTAATTAAATATGTTGTCGCTTATATTCTCTAATTAATAAAAAATCATATAGATCACTCAACATTAATTAATTCTCAATATTGCATTAAACCTTCTGCAATTTTAACATAAAATTAGATATTCATGTACTCATATTATTCAACTTAATATTGCATGTATAAATTGACAGAATAATCACATGAATCCCAAACTAAATTGATACAGATTGTTATCATATTTTAATACATATTATGATGCTATGTATATATAAAGTCTGGTGCATCATACAAGTGTCAGTTTGGTTGAGTGGTTTAAGGGACCAAATTAAGGTTTTGGTCCGAAAGGGAAGTGAGTTCAAATCTCACATTTGACATTCTAAGTTTTGCTAATCATTTATGAAATGGTTCAAATTTATAAATGCTCAATTTCTCATGGGTCCTATATTCGAAACTCCTTGGGAAAGATTTTTTAATTCTGCACCCAAAACATCAAACGACGTCGTTTCCAGACGTCTTCCTTACCCACTTAGGAACCCTACCAACCCGTTTCACGACCCGGATGCAACCCAAAAAGAGTTGTTGAATGCGGCGATTCCAGGTAGCTTTCCAGGTGATTCTAAGAGCTCCAAACAAAAAACAATGATTTTCATGCAATAATCACGGAAAAATAGTTCTAAGCCAAAGTGGGACATGGATCTAACAAATAAACATGAAAATCGAACCGAACAACATAAATTCGAAACGTAAACGAAGCTAGGTTTTCAGTCCCTTTGATTTTCCGATGAAGGAGGCAACACGCATCATCGAAGAATTGCGACGTCATTCTCGCGTCCTTGTACTCGATAGAGCTTAAATGCAAAATCGAAACCCAAATCACAAAATGATCAAGCTCAGATTAAAATCGATCAAAATCAATTAACACATTTTTGAAAGACATAAATATCTAGAAGAATATAATTGCATCCATCACAAATGACTGCATATGTTATACTCATTTAACGAAAATATGATTAGGTTTAAACATAAGCATTTAAGCGTTTGATCAATATTCAACCATTAATCACATAATCAAAAGCAAGATTTCTAAAACCCCTATTTAAATGCAATCGAAATTACATGCCTTAATTAATTAAAGTGCTCTTGAACCAATAAAAAGGGAGAACCCAGATCGGAGAAAATCAAAGGCAAAGGTATATTATTGCTCGATACCAAATGTTTGATATATATGATCTAATTTATGCTTGTATAACCAAACAGTAATTAGATTAATGCGTATTAAAATGAAAGAATCTAAAATACCTCCAACCATTGATTTTTCTCAAAAGAAGAAAAGCGTGGTTTCTTGTTCTTCTAAGTCTTCTCTCTCACTCGTAGATGGCGTAAGTATTTTGAAGGTGAAAGTAGACTTTGAGGACCAAAAACATATATACACTTCTTCATATTACCTCTTCCCATCACAGAGATGATTATAATCATGCATAAGTTAGTGGGCAATTACAAGGAAAATAGGATAGCGGGAATAAACGTGGACCACATAAAATTTATACACGTAGACCACATAAAATTCATATACGTAAATCACATTGGCAAACTAGATTCTACTTCCAATCCTCACTGCCATTATATTGATCTCATGCCATATATGTAATAATTTGAGTCATATACTCAAATATTTTAAATCTTAGTAATGATCAACTTATCTATGTTTTTGGAATCATCGATGAAAGTTATAAGGTTGACCAAGATATTATGTTATTGGGAGAATCTCATAAAAATGATTGAAATAGGAAAATCCTATATAAGACTGGTAAATTCAACAAATCTTAAACTGGGCTAATGACCCAATCTAGAATATTTTAATGTTGGTTATTTTCCAGTAATACCCCTAACTCATGGTCCAAAGAAATGAGGAAAGAAAAAGCAAGAAGTCCAATTTTTGTCACACTTGTTACGTTCTCTCTTGTGTGTCCTATGGAGTATGAATGACGTCATGAGAAGCCACCAGTGTTGCCGCCATGAGAATTTGCCGTTAGAAGGCGCCACTATAGCCATGAATTAATCAACCCAAGTAAACGTATGTGTGATTTAGATATATGACCGATAATTTTAAGAGGAAGTTATGTTGGAAGGTATGTCTTGCCCGGTTTTTGTCTAAAACGGGCTTCTATTAGTGTTCTATTTGATCTATTTGAAGGGGCTAGGCTGTTTGGGAGCGTACCCTACCATGTCTACATGAGATTTGACTGCTTCAATTGAACTTGTTCCTCAGTGAATAGAGGAGTTTTGACTTGAGATTCCTTTAGGGTTTATCTATGTATGCCTCCTTTCCATTTCCTTGCTCATTGTTCAGTAGGGACGAAATTACTTCTAATTCAAGGCCCCTACTTATGTGGAGTCTTTCATTTGGATTTGCATCAATCTTCGAGATTAATTCCAATTGATTGTTTGCAGGCTACACAAAGTTGTAATGGAACACGTAACTTGGTAAAATGGAAAGAATGAATGTTGTATCTTATATTCATGTACAAACATTACATATATATACAAGATAAGAGAGCCTCAATAGTAATGGCTCATAATGACTAATGATAACTATTAATGAAGATTATTCTCATAATGTCTAATAATGACTATTAATGAAGATTATTCTCATAATGACTAATAATGAAGATTATTTCTAATCCCTACAAATCAGGGATTCCTATAAATCAAAATACAATTTGCTATGTAATCCCTATCACCCCCGCAAATTTGGAGCATGGATGTCTTGGATGCCCAGCTTGGACTTGAGTTCATGAAACCGAGTAGGATGAAGTGGCTTTGTGAATATGTCTGCAAGTTGATCAGCAGACCGAACAGGGAGAAGACGAATCAGCTTGGCTTGAAGCTTTTCCCTTACCAAATGACAATTTAGCTCAATATGCTTGGTCCTCTCATGAAAAGTTGGATTGGCAGCAATTTTAATGGCTGATTGATTATCGCAATAAAGTAAGGCAGGAGCAACATGAGAAATGTGAAAATCATTTAACAAATATATAAGCCATTGTATTTCACAAGTTGTAGATGATAAAGCCCGATATTACGCCTCGAAGAAGATTTGGAAACAATGGCCCGCTTCTTGGCTTTCCAAGAAATTAAGGAAGAACCAAGAAAAATGGCAAAACCGATGCGAGTGATGACTATCTAAACAACCAACCCAATCAGAATCACTGAAACTTCTTAATTGTAAATCAGAAGAAGCGAGAGAAGAAAATACAAGCACCGGGGAGGATTTGATATAGTGGAGAACACGGTGGGCAACAGATAAATGAGTATCTCGAGGAGCAGACATGTACTGACTAAGTTGCTGAGTGACGAAACTTAGATCAGGCCGAGTAGTAGTGAGATATTGCAGGCGGCCAATGAGCTTTCTATAAGGGAGGGGATCAAGTAAGAGAGTACCATGATCACTAGAAAGTTTAAGGTGAGGATCCATTGGGCAAGAAGCGGGTTTGCAAGCCAAATATCCAATGTCTTCAAGTAATTCAAGGGCAAATTTTCGTTGAGATAGAAAAATACCATTCTTAGATCTAGCAAGTTCAAGACCAAGAAAATAACGAAGTTCACCAAGATCCTTAATGGTAAATGGAGAATCCAATGTTTGTTTAACCAAGTTAATTTCAACCAAATCATTTCCAAGCAAGCACCACATCATCGACATAAACAAGAATGACAGTAAATGAAGTGTCTGATGCTTTGAAGAACAAGGAATGATCAAAAGCAGATTGACAATAACCATAGGACAACAAAGCGAGAAGAAAGCTTAGAATACTATTGGACCGGCTGTTTTAAACCATAAAGAGACTTTTGCAATTTGCAAACAAGCTTGGGATCCGAGGTAGTATAACCAGGAGGAAGGGCCATGTAAACCTCTTCATGTAAATCCCATGTAAAAAGGCATTATTGACATCTAATTGATGTAAATGCCATTGTTTAGCAAAGCAAGTAATGGACAATAATAAATGTAAAGAAGTCATCTTAGCTACGGAGAAAATGTATCAAAATAGTCCACACCTTCGGTTTGAGTATAACCTTTAGCCACAAGTCTTGCTTTATACCTTTCAATAGTACCATCGGCTTTGAATTTGGTGTGGAAAATCATTTACTGACCAACAGTCCTCTTATCCGGTGGTAAATGAGTAAGCACCAGTGCGATTTTGCTCAAGAGCCTGCATTTCAGCGGTCATGGCACCTCTCCACAAGGAAAGTTTCACAGCTTGTTTGAAAGTGGAGGGATCAGGATTAGTAGTAATAACATTAACAAAGGAATGATAAGAAGGAGAAAGAGAAGAATAAGAAAGAACAGAGGATAAAGGATAACAAGGACTACCTTTGCATGATGATTGGTTAGCAGAAGTAGTGAGGGCACAATGATAATCCTGCAGATATGAGGGAGGGTTATGTAATCTGGTTGACCGACGAAGGGGAGGATTGGGAGAAAGTCCGTGGAGAGTCGAATTAATGGAGGGAGGAGTGGCTGGACTTGTGGATAAGGTTGGGGATCCGGGAAGAGGTAAAGGCGGGAAGGGGGATCATAAATGTCCTCGAATAAAGGAGAGGGGGTTTGAGGTTCAGGCCAAGGGGTGGAAAGAGAAGTAATGTCACCATTTTGAAAGGGAAACACAAGTTCATGAAAAATAACATCTCGAGATAAAAAGATTTGATGATTAGAAAGATCTAGCAATGTGAAAGCTTTAGAGCCGTGAGGAATGCCTAAGAAAATACATTTACGTGCACGAGGAGCAAATTTTGAACGATTGTGACTTAATGTGGATGCAAAACAAAGAGAACCAAAAACCTTGAACATAGAATAAGAAGGAGGAAAACCATATAATCGTTCAAAAGGAGTAGAATTTTTAATAATGGGATAAGGCAAACAATTTATGATGTGAGTGGCATGAAGAACCAAAAAAGACCAGTAAGAAAGTGGAATGTGAGATTGAAACAGAAGAGCTCGTGCAACATTTAAAATATGTTGATGCTTACGTTCGACTATGCCATTTTCTTTGTGGAGTAGCAACACAAGATTTTTGGTGAATAACACCATGAGAGGCAAAAAACTGAGGCATAGCAAACTCAGCACCATTGTCAGAGTGCAAAATTTTAATGGCAGTGGAAAATTGAGTTTGAAAAGGGCAAAAAATTGTTTAATGCGAATTTGAGTTTCAGACTTAGTTTTCATTAAAAATAGCCAAGTAAAGCGAGAGTAATCATCAACAATTGTGAGAAAATAACGATGACCCTGAACAGAGGGAACCGAAAAAGGGCCCCAAATGTCAACATGAATCAAATCGAAAATATTAGTGCATGAACTTGTGCTTACAGGGAAAGATAAACGTTTTTGTTTATCAAAATGGCAAGCATCACAGAGAAATGAAGGGGATATAGTAATATCTGAAAATTGCTTATGTAAAATTGAAAGAGTAGAGTCAGATGGATGACCCAAACGTAGATGCCAGAGAGCATTATTGGTAAGATGAGTAGTATTGGTTGAGAGAACTTGAGGGGAAGCATGGTTGGGAAACATATATATGCGGTGAGGATGTATAAGCCCTGAAAAAGTTTAGCTGAACCAATCATCAGCGAAGGAAGAGTTGAATGAATCTGGCAAGCAGTGGAAGAAAAAGTTAAGGAACAATTATGAGAAGCTGTTAAACGAGAGACAGATAGGATATTAAAAGAAAAATGAGGTAAAAATAGAACATTAGACAAAATTAAAGATTACGAAATGCGCACGGTGCCGAGAGAATTGAGCAATAGTTTGAGAACCGGTGGGAAGACTTACGAGAGACGGGAGGTATAGACGTGTAAGATGCAAACGAGCTAAAGAACAACACACATGATCAGTTGCACCAGAATCAATGATCCATGATACAGAGAGTTGAGAAGAGAAATTACCTTCAGTAGGAATCGAAAGTGAGGCTGACAAGTGATGGATTGAAGGTTGTGGTGGAGAGGACGAATCAAGAAGATTGAGTAGACGTGTGTATTGAGCAGTGGACATGTGAGGAAGGACATTAGATGTTGAAGGTGAGGATGCTGGAGAAGAAGCCATAAAAGAGAGCGATTGAGCAAGACTAGAACTAGCACCTTGAGGCACCTTGAGTAGAGAAATTATTCACCGTGGTGGAGGAACTGGAGCAATCGAGAGAATAGGTCTCGAGAAAAGGAGGAAAAAAATGTGTATAGAAAAAAAAAAATCAGAGAGGTCAAAACCTGGCTCTGGTACCATGTAACTTGGTAAAATGGAAAGAATGAATGTTGTATCTTATATTCATGTACAAATGTTACATATATATACAAGATAAGAGAGCCTCAATAGTAATGGCTCATAATGACTAATGATGACTATTAATGAAGATTATTCTCATAATGATTATTAATGAAGATTATTCTCATAATGACTAATAATGAAGATTATTTCTAATCCCTACAAATCGGGGATTCCTATAAATCAAAATACAATTTGCTATGTAATCCCTGTCAAAACATCTGGATGTTGGGACAGAATCACCAAACAATGCTATTGAGCTAGAAGAAACTAATTCTCAACTCATTGGTGGCCTTCCAGATGACAATTCCCCTTACTGCCTAGCGAGAGTTCCTAGGAAATATGTAGTATATTCAATCCTGAAGTGTGTTTCAAAGCGATGGAGGGACTTAGTCTGTAGTGTGAAGAGTGGCATTCTTATCGTCAAGAGCATAAGCTCGATGAGACCTAGATCTATGCTTTACGCAGAGAGAGGTTTAATGAAATTAGTTGTTATGTTTTGGATCCAACGTCATCAAGAAGATGCTGGAAGCTCATAGCCTTCAATAAGAATACAGGGCCGTTGATTAACAAAAAGGGATTAAGGAATGAAGATTTAACATTAGAACTTACTTACTTGTAGCCTTCTTTGCCGATTTTTGACGGTCCGAGACATCCAATGAATTTTCTGTCATTAGAGTTCTTACGTAATGCCTAAACAATATTACTCTATCTGCAATTTTACTTTTTTATTAATAACTAAGGGATATAGAGGTAATTTGGTATAAATTATAAACCCCTAATTATGTCACATAACCTAATTAATAATTTGTTAAATTTAGTCGTAGCCTAGATTAAAATTTGAGTAATTCAACCATCTTTATATAAGATTTTTCCTAAATTATTCAAGTAATAGGCATAAGACCAATACCTTTTTGATGGAAAGTTCATCAAAATTTGCCTTAGATTTAATAATAAGTCATTGTTGAACAACAATAATTTATTTAAGTGGTTCAACCCTGATTCTCCTTAAATAATACTAGGACCTCAATATCAATGGTCAACTTATGTGATGTACGAAGAAAAATGTATTGAAAAAGTTGTGTGTTCATGTGATTGGACCCAACTTAATTTGAATATTTACAAGCATCTTCACTAAAGTCATTGTTATATAGAAAAGAGTAAAGGTCGAAATCTACACATAAAAGTATTTTGTCATGGACATACAACACCATAAAATTTTCTTGAATGTAAATGTACACATTGAATTTGTAAAATGGTGCAAAATAAGTCAATTATCGTTTATCAGTTAGTAAACATATAGGTAAAAAAATGATGTAAAAATACACATAAAATTTTTACAACCGTGGTGGTGCAAATATGCCATGTCTAGAGCGCCATTGTGAAAATAATTATCTTAATTAACTTATGGATACTAAAGAAATTAATAATTAAGTTAATTATTTTTAAAATGTAAATTAATTTTCTTAAAATACCCCTTTTTTGCCAAACTAAAATACCCCTTTACTCGTTTACATGAGAAGCTACCTCCATTGATACAAACCTCTTTAATTATGCAATTAGTAGGGAGGGATTGAGGCCATGTTTGGTTTGTATCAGAAGAAAAAGTGTAGAACCTGGTGAGATACTACGCACTGTAACGGCGGAGAAGAAGAAGAAGCAAGGAAGAAGCAGAAATTGCAGTAGTTTTAAGGAAAGCATGATTATTTCTTTGTGGGTCTCTGAATATTTTTGCCTGCATGAGAATGAAGAGTGGCTTTGGTATAAAATTATAAAATAATAATCACATCAGAAGGAAGAAAAATCGAAGAAAAGAGACAAGTTCTTGACTCTTGACTCGAGAGGCTCGATGTTAGTAATGGCTAGTAGGTAAGGAGATACTACTCCCGTCCGGATTCCAGGTAATTATAATAAATAAGACTGAAATAAATTTTCTTTTTCAAAGTCTACCTTTACTTATTAAGAATAAGATACAGAAATAAAATAAATATAAACATTATCAATATTTTAATTAATGTAAATATATATATATATATATATATGGGGTTTACACTTCTCATGTTATATGAGAAGAAGAATATTCCTACACACATATGAAATGGTGGGACCCACATCTTTTTTATAAAAAAAAAAACTCAAACACGAAAATGATGGGATCCACATCTTTTGTATCTATGACATGAGAATACACTTCTCCTACAACATCAACATGAGAAGTGTATTTCCCTATATATAATTACTTGAAAAGTAAAAATAGAAAAAACTCATTAAATATTTAAATAATTTTTATTAATCTCTTATAAAAAATATAAAAAAAAAGACTAAAAGGCTATGTGAAAAATATCGGAGTTAGTATAATAAATGTTGTCTTCTTCAACTTTATGATGTGGATCAAAATTGTCGACATAAATTTGTATTGTAATACCTCCATCAATAAATAAATAACTATTAAAAGTACTCCTCTATCTTAAATATAAGAAAAAAGGCACATAGATACTATTTGAATTTACACAAATTTAAGAAATAGAGAGGTAAGAGTGGTCATCTAAATTACAATATAAATAAGGCTAAACTAAACATTTAGTCCTTTATGTTTACTCAAATGTTTAATTTGGTCCCTTAAGTTTATAAAGTGTACTTTTAGTCCCTCAACTCTAACTTTTTTTTTTTTTTTTTTTTTTTTTTTTTTTTTTTGCTCAAAGGGAACTGCATATATTACGAAATCAATAACAATACAAATTGCAAAGCGTTACAGAGAGGAAAGAAATACACCAGTACTGGTAAATAGGAAATTAAAACAACAATCCAAACTCTTAATAGAGATAGGACAGAACTCAATAAAGGAACATAGTCTAACAAAACAACTTACATCCCCTCATTTACAGAACAAGCAAGAGGACCATCTTCCACAACTATATTAGCCTCCTGAGCATCCAAGGTTGGAAGAGACGACAAAGACGGTGTTGGCTGCAAAACCCACCCGATCGGGCACACCCCCTTAAAAGCATTTGCTGCAATTAAATCAACAACTCTATTACCCCTTCGAGGAATAAAAGATAAGGAAAACCCAACCTTGTCAAATAAAAGGCTAATAATATCATGAATTACGCTCCTACTTCTCCATTCACATAAATCATAAGATTTAGCATCAATACAAGAAAGCAATAGTAAGCAATCAGATTCAAAAATAGCTTTATCAAGGCTTAGATCCATGGCTAACAACAGGGCCCTTTTCAACGCTAGAGCCTCAGTCATAAAGGCCGAGATAGACTTCATCTTATCAACAAACCCCCACTGGAAGGAACCATAGCAATTGCGGCACAATACCAATAGCGTGGAACCCCTTCGGATGAAAAAGCTCCATCGGTATTAATCTTAACCTCTCCAGGATTAGGGGGGACTAGCAAGCACATGATGAAGGAACCCTATCCAAATTCACCCTTTCAGCCCCCAAATACTTCAAGTTGCCCCAAAAGTCAATATTATTACATTTAGTAAATTCCACAACAGCAAGTGGATTAGGAGAAAGATGGTTAAACACAAAGTCATTTCTTTGCTTCCATATAAACCATAATAACCAGCAAACTAGCGAAAGGCCATAAGAGCTGAGTGCATTTGGTCTTGAAATATGTAGCCACCAAACATTAAAGTGAGAAACAACAGAAAAGTCAAAATGACCTCCTAAGCTACTACCAGACCATGCACAATGGGTCCATGAACAGCGAAAAAAGAGGTGCTCAATACTCTCTTCAGCTTCCTCACAAATCGAACAGGAATACCTTGGAGTGCGTTTCCTTTTGAACAATGCAGCATTAGTGGCTAGAGCACTATTTAGGATGCGCCAAACGAACTGCTGAACCCGAGGAGTAACCTTGATCTTCCACACAGAGTTCCAACAAGAGGACGGTATAACCATTGAAGAACTAGCCCTATTGACATCAATAAGAGCTTTCTCTTTTTTACTATGATATCCCAATTTCACCACATATTCGCCCTTCCTTGCAAAAGTCCATATCAATTTATCCTCAAGCCCATTAGTCGGAATAGGAATAGCAAGAATAGCACTCTTAACTTCATCCGACAGAAGGTGAGAGATAGGTGTAAGGTTCCAACGGCCATCAACAATTAAATCACTAACTTTACCATCAGTCACAAAGGGATCATCACAATCAAGGGGTTTCTCAGGGAAAGTGACTCCCGGAACCCAATTATCCCCCCATATTCGAATATTTCTTCCAGAACCCAAATCCCATCTCAAGTCTGCCCTAAGGAATTCTCTTCCCTCCACAATACTAGACTAGCACAAGGAAGCTTTGTACCCTTTCCCCACATCAAGAAATTCACTCTTTGGAAAATATACACTCTTCAAAACTTGAGCCCATAAATCCGTAGGCTTCATCATAAGCCTCCAAGCCGTCTTAGCTAATAATGCCTCATTCATAACAGTCAAATCCCTTAATCCCATATCGCCCTGAGTCTTCCCTAATGTTAGAGAATTCCAAGCCTTCCAACGGGTCTTGGAACCTGTTAGTTCTCTATGTGTTTTGATGATAATTAACAATTGTAAACATTCATTGAAGTTGGTCTTTGGCAAGTTAGAAAACTTACTGTTAAAGCCACACTCGAATATCGGTTTCGAAACTCGAGTATTGACTTGACAGAGAGTTGCTCAAAAACCATTACACAAAGCAATACTCAAGTGTTGGACTAAACACTCGAGTATTGGACTTACAGAGAGCACTCCAAGTTTTTCAACCCCGAGTCAAACTCGAGTATTGATATGCATACTCAAGTATTGAACACACGAGACAATTTCAATGATGACTTTAGCTTTCAATACTCAAGTATTCCATTGAATACTCAAGTATTGGCCATACGAGAGATATCAAGTTGTTCATCTTATGGACACTCGAGTTTTGGTTTTGCACACTCGAGTATTGGACTTTCACAAAGCTTTCATATTTGACATGTGTTTATGAATACTCAAGTATTCTTTTGAAAACTCAAGTATTGTATTGTCATCAATTTATCAAAGTTTTCAAGCACCTAGAATACTCGAGTATTGGTATCCACACTCGAGTATTGGGACCGAGAAAGACTACAAGTTTTATACATATATTGAATACTCAAGTATTCACTTCAATACTCAGGTGTTGGCTCGGCAAAGATTTCACAAAGCTTTTCTAAAACAAATGAACACTCGAGTATTGGACTTACAGAGAGCTTTCATCTTTGACAACAATTTGAACACTCAAGTATTCATTTCAATACTCAAGTATTGACTTGGGAAAGACTTCACAAAGTTTTTCAAGATGAATGAATACTCGAGTATTGGGCATACAGAAAGCTTTGCCCTTTGTCAATGATTTGAACACTCAAGTATTGAGGTTTTGAACTTAAACTTATTTTCATATCAAAAGTTCAAAACTCGAGTATTGATTTGGACACTCGAGTATTGACCTTACTTCAATGATAAGGTCCAAAGTCAAAACTCGATGATTCCTCTCTCGGAAGAAGAATACTCAAGTATCGAATGAATACTCAAGTATTGACTTAAGTGCACAAGTGACACACTCGAGTATTGATGAACACACTCGAGTATTGAACGCTAAGTTTGAAAATCAAATCGACGAATTTGTGAATCCTTAACCTTTGATCATAATATCTTCCAGGATTATTCTCTACTATTCCCCGCTATGTTTAACCATCTGTTTAGTGAGTTTCGATCGCTTAAAGAATGATTATTGAAGGTTAAAAGCAAAAGCAAAAGGTGATGTCGAACATTAAATGCCGAAAACCGAAACTTGCATACTTTTGCTTAATCCACTCGCACACGGTTGCAAAGCATTAAAGAATAATTTCTACAACAAGTAAATGCTATTCCAACGGACAAATTCGCAGAGTCAACTCGATCATCTAGCCATTTGGGTTAAGTGAAGATTGGAGAGAGAAGATGCCTAAACCATCTGCTAATCTTGGTGAACTTCTCCAACGGATTTATTGGGATAGCAACGGTCATTTAATGATCTCTGAGTATAAATAGGACTGCATTCAAGTCTCTTCAACAACTAGAACATCTGAAAACGCACAAGCATTCAAGTCTCTCAACTACCTTTCAGTTTTCACTTGTATTCTGTCTTTTGACATTATAAGCTTCAGTGTTTATCATCACTCACTCTTAGAGATAGTTTTTATCTACAAATCATTTATTGTAAAGAATCACAAGTCAAGAGGACTTGGTGATTCGGTTCATTGATTACAGCTTGTAAGGGGGAGTAAATTCTAGAGAGAGAATTTCTCTTGAGTATAGAGTGTGTAATCAAATTGATATAGTGGAAATCCCGTAGTGTCGTGGACCTGGACATAGGTCAAGGAGTTAGACCGAACCAAGATAAATCTTTGTGTCTAGCTATTCTTCTCTACATCATCATTCACTCTGTTTTTTTGCCGTACAAAAACAGAGCAAAACGAAAAAGTTTCAAAATCCCCAATTCACCCCCCTCTTGGTGATTTAGCTCCACCTTCAGAACCGAAGGCATTCCCGTCCCACCAGAAATTAGCAATAAGACTATGTATTTCCTTGCAAGTCTTAATTGGGAAATTAAAATAGTTCATCGGATATATTGGGATAGCTTGGATCACTGCTTTTATCATTACCTCACGACCAGCAAATGGGAGGAAAGAATTACCCCAACTCTGCAACTTACTCGTGACCCGCTCTCTAATATAGGCTAGGGCTTGATGCTTGGTTTTTCCCCAGATACTTGGAATGCCTAAATACTTGCTAGGATCTTCAGATATCGGAACATCAAGAATATTACAAATAGTGGATCTTACCTCATCCGAGGTATTGGCCGAGAAAAAGACACTAGATTTGTATAAGTTGATGCTTTGACCGATGTAGAACAATATTGACTCGGAAGATTGGCCAACTGGATACAATTGTCCCTAGAAGCATTCATGTTAAAAAGTGCATCATCCGTGAAGAAGCTGTGAGTAAGAACCGGGCAACTCCTGCTCAATTTAATACCAGCTAACAACTTAGCCTCTTGATTTTTACTGATCATACTCGAGAGCACCTTTGCTACTAAAATGAATAGATAAGGAGAGAGTGGGTCCCCCTGGGGCAAACATATGTTGCACCGACACGACACACGACACGACCACGACACTTCGACACATGAATCCTAAAAAAACCTAAATTTTGACATGTTAGGACACCTTTTTATATTAAATATATATTTTTAATATATATAGTATAATTTAGATTTAATACAAAACGTCCATAAATTGTGGAGTGTAAAGTGTAGACTACTCATAAATTCAATTATTTTTATCTCCCTCCGGATGTATCATTTGGATTTCAAATTTGAATATAAATTTTTAATCATTATTATTATAATCTTTTATTTTATCTTAGCTTTCAATGAGATACGTGGCATTTGTGGAGGAGAGAATCAATTGGGAAGATGTTGATTCAAATAAAGCATCACGCGTGAGCAGCATTAGATAGTTACATATATCCATATATTATATAGAATATAATATAATATATAGGATATATCGGAAATATTTAAAAAGAAAAAAAGAGATTAGAGATGCAAGTCCAAGGCCCCAGTCCAAGCAATATATATTAAACAAAGAGCACCACAACGGATTTTGAGCACGAACGGCCGAACAAGAATTCAAGAAGCATTGCAAATCGGCACAGACACACGAAGAGCACAGAATCAGACGATGCGCAGCAGATCGACAAAAACTAAACGCAGCACCGAGGGGAGAGGCAGAGAGCATCGGACGATCGGAGAAAAACAGAGGGAGACGAGTTCAGCAACACAGGGGACGACGACAAGTAGCAGATGAGTGATCCCCTTAATCCTGAGAGTTGCGATCTCCTTACTCCTTTTTTTACTCCCTTAAGAGTTGGAGAGCCATTTCCTCCGTCTTCACACTGTCTATTTCTGTCGACCTTCTTCAGATCTATCTCTCTCCTTCTTCGCATTTTGTGTCTCGGACTTCACAAATCGTTCCTTGAACCAGATCGTTCGTGTCAGACACGGTCAAAGATGCGTGTCAAACTGGTCAAGGTGTCGGTCACCATTGACCACGTCTGCAACGCGTGTCGACGCGTGTCCATGTTTGACGAGTGTCGGACACGCATATTTCTGAAAAATATGTGTGTCCGTGCATCATAGGCGCAAACCTCTGGTAGGATAGAAAGAACTAACCGGGTCACCCGAAATACAAATATTCATCTTTACAGACCGCACACATTTCATAAGTGTATGTTCCTTCATAAAGTATTTTTCAAGATCATAAAGTATTTTTTTTGGTACCAGCCAATATCCCCAGTCAGCATCCTGAAGTATCTTTTGAGTATCAGTCTGTACCCTAAAATATTTTTCAACATCCTAAAATAATTTTTCAATATCATGAAGTATTTTTCAGTACCGGTCAGTATCCTAAAATATTTTTTAGTACCTGTCAGTAGTTTTTTTTTTTAAAAAAGAAAAAGGACATGACCTTACCTATTTTGCACCAAAACGGCGCAATATTAGAGAAGAGGACAGCAGTGGACAATAAGAGAAGAGGACCTGAGCCGGGTCCAAACAAAGCACCCCTCTAACCACCATGATGCTCTTGCTCTAACCAAGGTGGGTTAAGTTTAATAGAAAGGAATAGTCTATCACAATATAGTAAACTAATGTTTAAATCTCAATTGAGAGAGACACTCACATTTAATCCCCAACACTTTGCATAGGATAGACAATAGAAATTCAATATTCCGATAGTGGGCGAGTTAGATGTCATATGTGTGTGCGCGTGTATAGGAAGAATTTCATATTTCTATAAATTTTGATTGATGTGGTTAGGCCACATTGATGTTAGCTGGCACCTTTCCTATATTGCTTAAAGTTGAAAGGTGAAAGTTCAAACGAAATTGATCAGCAGGTTCATATATATATATATATATATATAAATTACTCAAATGATATAATATCATAACAAATATAGAATTTTTTAAAAGCATATTTTGCTGTCATTCTCTGATAATGCTTTTCAAGTTCTTTTCTTGAGATTAGAATTTCAGCTCAAAATATTTGTAACAATGTGTGACAATTAATTATGTGAGATAATTAATTATGGATGCAATCCATAGGGAAATTGTCATGATCAATGTGTATTTTTAGAATGGGTCTGGATCAAGAGGCAACTCATGAGGATGGGCCACATCAATTGGTATGAGAGGTTTACATGTATAAATTCAACATTAGAGATAGTGGAGAGGGTGTGAAAATTTGTTGGGACTTTTCTGAGTCTCTTAATTTATTCCCTCATACCAATAACTATTGGGAGCAAATGGAAAAGAACCTGTTCTTCCTTAATTATGTCCTCGGTTCCAGGTATAGGAATAGAGAAAATGGTGTAGCTATTCCCCACGACCGTAGGTCCAACGTGAGCAAAATATGGATTAATCAAAATCGAAGGTTCCGATGAACTAAGTGAGATACCAAAAAAAAAAAAAAAAAAAAAAAAAAAAAACTTCCTTTCTCTCTGAATATTCTTTTACTAGTGTCACTTTCTTCTTAATTGGATATACATACACCAAATTTCAGTTTAGCTTCAATATCTGATTGTCTTGCAAATTTTATATGCTAATAAGTTGTTATTATTCTTGAGAGACTTTGCCGAATTTGAGCATATGTAATTAATACAAGTCTTTAAAGTAATGTGACTCGATGACCCATTTCACCCAACTAACATATTTTTTTTATTAAAAAAATCATTCATCCTTATTTCTTTCATCCATTATCATATGTGGGTGTATTAATTTGAAATATTTGACAAAGATTTCACAAGAACCGCATCTAGTTTTTATCGTGCAAAAATATAATATATATGTAGCTTTTCTAAAAGTGTACTCAACAACAACAACCCATGCTTTTTTTTTTCTTTACAAAAGTGACTATATGATTATAAAGGTAGAGTAAAAGTATTCTTAGTTTAACTTTCCTTGTACTAAAAAGTAATGATGTGGAGGATGACCTGGATCACTAGATCTATTGGGAGCAAAAATGGAGAGATTTTCTCAGAGAGGGCATCCTCTTGGCTATAATCATCAAAGGCCGTCCACGAATCCGAGCAGGCCACTCTGAAACTCGGATGTTGATCTCCATTATGTGTTTGGGGACCTGCCGAGGCGGTCTTCAATTCAGGAGGTGCGTAACGGTATCCGCAATTCGCCGGATTTCAGTCCATCGCAAATGGAGGAGGAATGTGCTTGGTGCGCGTGGCCTCAAGTTCGCGAGAAACCTTTGTACGAGGAAGAAATTTTGCACTGAAGACGGCACACAAACGATAATTGATATATTCAGGGGAGATGAGTTTCCATGTCGCACTCCAGTGAAGCCTAAGCGACACCCTTTCTCCACGACGCCAGCTTCCAGAATTATGAGCCCGGCCCCTCCTCTGCCTCCTGTACCCGATTCCTCTGCTACTCTTTCTATCCCTTCAACAATGAGGTTTACGGTGTAGCGTGGCTTGAAAATCAACATAGATGAGTGGCAGGAGAATCTGAAGAACTTAAACCATTTGAAGAAGCATCCTTGTTGCTCATGCGTAGGCTCCTTGTAGCAGGGGAACCAGACATTGGAAGGTCCGTCTCTTTTGCAAATTTGGCAGGAAGGCTGAGAAAATTGAACAATGAATATGAAGGTTTTATTAGTGTCTATTTTCAGCCCTCTCTCGCAACTATGTTCTCGCCGCGCAGCTCTCGATCTGTGATGATGGAGCTCGCCGCCGACCGTGGTGGTGGATGATGCTGCAAGAAGAGAGAGGAAGAAGAAGGCGAAGGTGATGGAGGGAGGGTCGAGGTCTGGAGGTTCAGCATTCTATGCTCTAGTTCTAATTTTTCAGTTTGCCCGGGCGCAAATCTCTTCACCCCTTGGTATCGCGCCCTGTTCGCGTTTTGAAGAAGGACTTCGGGACTCAACCGAAAAGATAGAAAGTTCGTGGAGAGGACTAAAGTGAATATTTTTCAAACTTTTATGCGGCTGAACCGTAATTTACAAAATATCCGGGCACTTTTCTATAATTCTCCCGGTATCTTTTTTTTAATTGATTTGCAAACATCGTTCATGTCATCATTTTCAGTATAGAAAAAGTTCAATGGTTACTTTTACTCTATTTTTGTAACATATAGTCACTTTTATAATTACATAAATACTTTTGCACAAAAAAAAAACATTTGATGCTATATGCACATTTAGAAAAACTACATGTGTATTACCTCAACCCTTTTATCCTTTTTCCTCTTACATATTAAATTGATTAAGTCATTTCTTACAATTATATTTTTAGTGCATATCAATTGCAATATTATCATTGTCATATTAAAATATTAATGTTGGTCCCATTAAAAAAAGAGTAAGGTATGATATATTTATGGGTAAAAGGGCAAAAATACACATATACTTTACCCTCGTGAGCGCCCAACACCATATACTTTTTTTAGGAGTAAAAATACACACGAACTTTCCCAAATAGAACAAAAATATCATCTCCATTAACCTCTAAATGTCCGTTACTTTTTCTACTTTGTGGACCCCACAATTTCCACGTGTTATCTTTTTGTCCACAACCGCCCGATCGCTTTTCTTCATTCTCCTTCCTCACATCTTCTAATTTCAAACTTTTTCTCTCTCTTTCTAAAACCTTTTTCGTTGACTTCTGCGTCCAAAAAAATGCACTAGTACCATCTTTCCCTCCTTGATTCTTTCTGCTCAAATCTTTACTGATAGTCAAGTTCCTGCCACCATTTTTGTCTTTTTCCTCCGGTTCTTTATACTCCTTTTTTGAACTTAACCCCTCTCTTTCTTACTATTTCATGTGAGCTCTTTGTTTTCTTGTTCTCGATGCTCCAAAACTTTCCTTCCTGGCGCCTCCTTAAATGCTTGTTCTACCTTTAATTCTTCTTCTTTCCCTTATTCCTTCCTCGTTTTCTTTCACTCCGGTGGATAATTATCTTCTCAACTGTGGATCACATCATTCACATGCAAATGTATCACTCTTCAACCGAATCTTCAAGAGTACAGGAATCTTTCATCTCAGGTTTTAGAGACAGTTTATAGAATTAATGTTGGTGGCTCGAAAATAACTCCTTTCAATGACTCCCTTTGGAGGACTTGGATTCTTGATGATGATTATTTGGTGTTTAAGAAAGCAGCTAAGCGTGTGGCTAGCACTCATACACCAAATGATCAGAAGGGAGGTGCAACCCCCAAGATCGCTCCTGATAATGTTTATATGATCGCCCACGAGATGAATCGAGAAAACTCAAGCCTGGCTTCCGGGTTCAACATAACTTGGAAATTTCGGAGTGGCTCCTGGCAGGTGGGGTGGCGTGGTGGTGTTCGACACTTAGTTCGGTTGCATTTATGTGATATTGTTAGCTCGCATTGAACTTGCTGTACTTTGATGTGTATCTTAATGGCTACTCGCATACAAGGATCTTGATCTGTCATCTCTTCTTGTCCATGTTCTTGCATCTCCAATCTATGTGGATTTTGTTGTAGATTCGATGATTCAGTTCTATTGAAATAAGTGATGGTCCTTCGATCGTCCGGTGTGATGAGGATGAATGCCTTTTTGAATGGGGCAGAGATCATGAAGATGGTCAACATTAAAATCTATTGACTTGAAAACAGAGCATCTAAAGAAACATTACAACTAAATCCTAATCAACAAATTAAAAGGCCTACATAATTCATTGACTTGAAAACCAAAGAATGAAAGAATGAAATTCACCGGAAGAAGAAGTGGTGGAAACGAAAAAGTTTTAGAAAGAGAGAGGAAGAGATAGAAAAAGTTTGACATTAGAAGTGAGGAAAGAGAATGACGAAAAGCAGTCAGGCGTTTGTGGAGGAAAAGATGTGGAGAAAAAGATAACATGTGGAAATTGTGGGGTCCACAAAGGAAAAAAGGAGACGTTTAGAGGGTTAACGGAGATGGTATTTTTGCTCCATTTAGGAAATTTTATGTGTATTTTTGTTCCCAAAAAAAAGTATATAATGCTGGGCGCTCCTAAGGATAAAGGATATGTGTATTTTTACATCTTTACCCTATATTTATTGGATCAAAGTTAAGTAATGAAGGTACAACTTTAACATAAGACAGTCAAATGCATTTTGATCATTTATCAAAAGGGGGAAAAAGTTCAGAAAGAAAATAATTTCATACCACTAAAACTTTTGAAGCATACTAGTATCAAAGGCATGCAATAACCTCTTTAATATCCAAGACCATAACAATTTTTTAAGGTAGAATGAGTGTTCTCCGCACAATGTATACCTCATATTTGTTCTTTCTTTATCCCGTCACATCCCATTGAGCGCTTATTAGGGTGTCGAATCATGATCCAAACAAGCATTGAGTTGCTAGCATGAAGTGGAATGATTTTAGGCGAGAAATAAGCACACAATACGGTCCGATTTTCTTTTCCCTCCCCAGCTTCCTCCAAACTCTGTGGCGCGTTTGGCGCCGCCATCGGTTCACAAACCTTAATATATGAGGTGTGTTAGTTCTCTATGTGTTTTGATGATAATTAACAATTGTAAACATTCATTGAAGTTGGTCTTTGGCAAGTTGGAAAACTTATTGTCAAAGCTACACTCGAGTGTCGGTTTTGAAACTCGAGTATTGACTTGACAGAGAGTTGCTCAAAAACCATTACACAAAGCAATACTCAAGTGTTGGACAAAACACTCGAGTATTGGACTTACGAGAAGAGCACTCCAAGTTTTTCAACCCGAGTCAAACTCGAGTATTGATATGCATACTCAAGTATTGAACACACAGAGACAATTTCAATGATGACTTTAGCTTTCAATACTCAAGTATTCCATTGAATACTCAAGTATTGGCCATACGAAGAGAGATATCAAGTTGTTCATCTTATGGACACTCGAGTTTTGGTTTTGCACACTCGAGTATTGACTTTCACAAAGCTTTCATATTTGACATGTGTTTATGAATACTCAAGTATTCTTTTGAAAACTCAAGTATTGTATTGTCATCAATTTATCAAAGTTTTCAAGCACCTAGAATACTCGAGTATTGGTATCCACACTCGAGTATTGGACTGACAGAAAGACTACAAGTTTTATACATATATTGAATACTCAAGTATTCACTTCAATACTCGGGTGTTGGCTTGGCAAAGATTTCACAAAGCTTTTCTAAAACAAATGCACACTCGAGTATTGAGTTGGAAAC
>JAFJYI010000564.1:0-28932 GCA_019022655.1 Acacia acuminata
AGTTGTTGAGAAGAATTGAATGCAGCTCTATTTATAGCTAGACAAAGATTAATAGACCGTTGCATTAATAATCGACCGTTGGAGATGATTCATTTAAGTTGTGAGCTACTTAGGTCTTCTTCTCTTTCGAAACTCACTTAGTCCGGTGGTTGAATAGTCGAGTTGACTCTCTGCAAATTAATCCGTTGGAGAGGATGTTGCTTGATGTAGTAATCATTCTTTAATGCTTTGCAATCGTGTGAGAGGATTAACGAGGAAGGATGCAAGTTTCTGGGTTGAGCATTTAATGTTCTGACATCACTTTTGCTTTTACTTTAAACCTTCAGTAAAACTTACTTGACCTGTCTGAAACTCACTAGAAAGAGGATTAAATATATCCAGTACCAATAAGGAATAATCATGGAAAGCATTGAGATCAAACATGAAGGTATAGCGTAATCATTAAGTTCAAATTTCAAACAACGACCGAAAACGGAGGTTTGTTCACAAACCTCGAGGTTTGCCCATTTAAGTTTGAACATGTTTTTACATCAAAAACCACAAACCCGGAGGTTTATGATTAAACCTCGAGGTTTATAATGTTCCAATTAGGAAGGCTCCTTGAGTTTACCACAAACCTCGAGGTTTGTCGGGGAACCTCGAGGTTTCATGTTATGTGTGAAACCCAAAGCATATATGCGATGAAGCCAAACCCGGAGGTTTCTCAAGGAACCTCGAGGTTTTGCAAATGAGTGTAAGTTCATTGCTCTCGGGTTGCCACAATACTCGAGGTTTTAGGGAATACTCGAGGTTTTGGATAAATGGCAAGGTTGAATGATTTGACCCAAAAACACAAACTGGGAGGTTTTTATGGAAACCTCGAGGTTTTCATCTTGCCGGAAAACATTGGCTCTCGGGAAGTCGAAACCGGGAGGTTTCGATAATACTCGAGGTTTCACAAATGATTTTCAAATCCATGGTTTGCGCCAAGGCATAACCTCGAGGTTTGAAGTAAACCTCGAGGTTTCACAACAGTGTGAAACCAGGTTTTCTCCGGAAGATCAAAACCTCGAGGTTTCTCAATAAACCTCGAGGTTTCACATTTATTTGTGAAACCAGGTTTTCTTAAGTTGGAATACGCAATCTTGATACTTCCTCATAAGACCAAACCTCGAGGTTTTCTCGAAACCTCGAGGTTTGCTCTCACTTAGAGATTTCCAACATCCGAGAGCAAATCCTCATTCTTTGTTTACAATTGTTGGCAATCATCAAAATCTCTTCGAGAACCAACATTCTCCCCTTTTTGATGATGACAACACTTGTAAGCAAGCATCTTTGAAAATTCAAGAAAATTTGCATGTTGTAATTAGAACTTTGAAATATTCAGAAATTGCAAGACCATAGTTGTGTGCAGAATGTAAGTGCAAGAGAACAATCAGTTATGAGCAGAAGCATGAACATATAAGTTGTATTTCAGTTAAAGATTTATACAAGATGCTGTAATACAACTCAAAATACAAGATGCACAAAGTGAAAATGTCATGAGTCTCAAAGACCTGCGAACCTAAACTTCAAAAAAAGTTACTAAGACATCCCGCAAACTAAGACATCCCGCTACAACTCCTTGCTTGTCTCTCCCCCTTTGTCATCTTCAAAAGGAGGGTTGACCAAAGGTGGAGGGAGGAGAGGGATTAAGAATGACAAGATCGGGGTGGCAATGGATGGAGAAGGTAATATCTCGGTGGTAGGGGTAGATGGAGAAGGAAGGATGATAGTGGTGGGAGTGGTAGCCTCGAGAGATGGAGAGGAGAAAATGGGAGTTGAGGGAGTGTGAGAGAAGGAAGGGATAGGATGGGAAGTGAAAGTGAAGGATGGTGAGGGTGAGCTAGAAGAGGGGCGGAAGGATCGGGATCGGGATTGGAGCCGGGAGTAGAGGAGGAGCCAATGTGGAGATGATGCATGATCTCGATCCACCTTATCGCGAGGACCGAATGAGAGATGAGCCGAGTGGACATTTTGAGCTCAATTTCTTCAAGCCTTTTCCCTAACCTCACTCGATTGCCCAAAGAATCGCTTCAAGGTGTTCCTTGATGGCATCCACGAATTTCAATGAGACCAAGTATGGCCACGAGTCATCTCGGCCGTAATTTGCCTAGCTCAAACTCCATGCGCATAGTCATTGAGGCAAGAGCAGCATCCACAATTTGCTTAATCTGAGAAGCTAGCTCAGATGATAGTGATGGCTGAGGAGGTGGAGGTGCAGACTGTGCCTCTTGAGCTTGTGAGGGTGGATGTGATCGTGAGGGAGCCTGAGATTGAGCTGAACCTTCCCTTCAAACTTGATCTTCATCGGGTTCATCCGTATTTTCCCGAAGAAGGGAGGATACTCAAGTGTATCTGCAGTTCCCACATACCAAATCTTGTAGTAGAAAAGGATGACGGATACCAAGGAGGGATAAGGGATATGGGATAATTGTCTCTTGGCAAAACGAAACTCAGTCATCCCTTTGAGAAGCCAATCACCCCAGTTGAAGGAACCTTCCTCACAAAAGCGATAAAGGGCCCGTAGTCATTCGAGTGAAGTGAGTCCAGGTTGCCGCCCTTAGGGATGAAGTTTCTTGAGTAGACATACCATAGGACACGGTTCACGCTAGTCATGGAGCTTGGTTTGAATGTGAGCCGGAGTTGCCGATCGGAGGAAAAGGTTCACCAGGCCTAAGTGTCTCGAAGACTTCTGGTTGTTTGTAAGAGAAGTCGAACGAAGCGGGGATTGTCAATTTTCAGAATTTTGTTCGAATGGCGGTGACAGGTAAAGGAGACATCTCTAACAGTGGTAGTGACCCTTTCCTCAATCACTTCTCCATATTCACCCAGTTCATTGTTATACTCCATCTTATAATAGAACAATCGAACCAAGTTTGGGGTAAAAGGGGCAGATATAGAAATGAACGATTCATAAGGTTTCAGCCAGGGTGATAAATCAAAATGACACTCCTTCTGATATGTTTTCAGGTCAATAACTACTACAGGACAAAAAAGACGATGAAGGTACGCTTCCCTGAATTTCTCATTGTCGTTTGGGAAGAGTGGCGGTGGTGGTGATAAAGCCATCTCGGAGGAGAAATATGCTTGTATATGTCGAGATCGTATTGGCCATGGAGGCACATCTTCTCCTTCTTCTTGTTGAGGAATAGAGGATGACCGACCCTTGGATGATTGATGGGACGGCAAATGAGGCTCTCTTGGTCCTTGCCTTAGTTGGACCGGTGGATTTTGAACTTCTTGCGGCCTTTGATGGGTCCTTTCCGGTGGGTTTGAACCGCACGCGAAGCTTTCCCTTTTCCTTTGCCTTCAGGCTCTTTCCTCTTCTTGGAAGGACCTTTAGTAGGTTCTTGGTCAGGTTCCTTGAAAGAAACCCCTTTCTTAGAGCCCTTGGTTTCCTTTCTGCTCTTTGATGGAGACTCTTCATCAGGGAGTTCTCCTTGAACGCCTCTGATTGATTTGTCAACGCCATAACGAAGACGAGTGGAGCGAGTCTTTTTCCTGACAGGACGATCAGAAGTGTTGGTTTCAGCTGGTTGCCGTGGAGGAGGTGGAGGTGGAGACCATGATTTCGTTTGATCCGCTGGAATCGGAACCGAGGAAGTGGCTTGGGACTTTGATTTCGAGGCCATTTGAGGGTTTAGAAGAGAGGATTAAGTTGAAAAGTGAGAGATTCAGAGAGTGGATGACGAGAGGGAAAAACAAAACCTAGAGGTTTAGGTCGAGGTTTGAGGAACATGAACAAAGGATGCATATATATAAGCAATAGCAAACCTCGAGGCTTTATGCAAAACCTCGAGGTTTTGATGAGATGGTACTAACCTGGACGTCAGAGGTGTATTGTGAACCTGTGACTATCGGCCACGAAAACCTCGAGGTTTGTTCCAAAACCTCGAGGTTTTGCTATCCTTCGAATGATAAGCTTTACGTCTCATCAAATACTCGAGGTTTCCTCCCATACTCGAGGTTTCTGTTCTTTGAAACTTTCTGACTTTAGACATGCATCACCAAACCTCGAGGTTTTCTGACAAACCTCGAGGTTTTGCTCTTTGACAAACAAAACCATGAGTGAACATGTTCCACCGGACCTCGAGGTTTTCTTGTAAACCTCGAGGTTTTGCTCCTCGATAGCAAAACCACGAGAATCGCATAAATCATTTCTAAACACTCCGATGCTTAAGTTAGTGACCTTTGATCATCAGGGTTACATTGTATTACTAATTTAAGCTAGAATTACTTACAACTCATTGGGATTTACCATTCCCAATTCTCTTCTAATAAAATTGAATGACTCCTTGGGTAGAGGCTTGGTGAAGATATCGGCAAGTTGAAGATGAGTTGGGATGAACATGACTTTGACATCTTTCTTCCGAACGTGATCCCTTATGAAATGATGTCGACATCAATATGCTTAGTCCGAGTATGCTTTTGCACCGGATTCTTGGCTAAGCTTATTGTGCTTGTGTTGTCACATAAGATAGGGATCTCCTTGAGGTTGATTCCTAGATCGACGATTCTTGTTTGAGCCATAAGACTTGAGCACAACAACTTGATGCCGCCACATACTCGGCTTCAGTTGATGATACGGCTACACTCGTCACGCTTCTTCTTTGAACCAAGAGACAAGTGAGTTGCCAAAGAATTCGCATTGGCCACTTGTGCTTTTTCTATTGTCTTGTAGCCGCATGATCCGAATCTCCGAGTATGCCACCAAGTGTTCCGGTTGACCTTTGGGAAACCATAGTCCAAGAGTCTTTGTGTCGAGAGATATCTGAATATCCTCTTCACATGTTCAGCATGGGACTCTTTTGGAGCGATTGGAACCTTGCACACATCCCGACACCGAATTGGATGTCCGGCGACTTCTTTGTGAGATAGAGTAGTGATCCAATCATTCCTCTATACTTTGTGATGTTGAAATCTTTGCCCTTCTCATCATCCAATGAAGCGCTTGAGCTCATGGGAGTGTCGGCACCATTGCATTGGTCCATTCCAAATTTCTTGAGCAAATCATTCGAGATATTTGGTTTGGGAGATAAATATCCCATCTTTTCTTTGTTTGATTTGCAATCCAAGAAAATAGTTGAGCTCTCCCATCATGGACATCTCAAATTCTCCCTGCATAGTCTTTGAAAACTCTTCACACAAAGCGTCATTAGAAGCACCAAAAATAATATCATCCACATATATTTGAACCAATAGAATTTCATTAAGCTTATTACTCTTTATGAAGAGAGTTGTGTCCGCCTTTCCTCTAACAAAGCCTTGATCAAGAAGGAATTTGCTTAATCGTTCATACCAAGCTCTAGGAGCTTGTTTCAGTGCCATATAGAGCCTTTTTGAGACGATACACATGATTTGGACAATGTTCATTTTCAAAACCGGGAGGTTGTTCTACATAAACTTCCTCTTGTATAAAACCATTCGAAAAGCACTTTTCACATCCATTTGATATAATTTAAAACCTTTTACACATGCAAAGGCTAGAAGTACTCTTATGGCTTCCAATCTTGCCACTTTGGAGCATAAGTTTCTTCATAATCAATTCCTTCTTCTTGATTATAGCCTTTGGCAACCAATCTTGCCTTGTTGCGGACAATGATTAGACTCATCACGTTTGTTCTTGAATACCCATTTGGTGCCAATGGACCGGATGGTCTTTGGGCCTAGGTACCAAATCCCAAACTTGATTTCTATCAAATTGATGTAACTCATCTTGCATTGCTAACACCCAATCATTATCCGAAAGGGCTTCATCAATCTTAGAGGGTTCTATATGAGATATAAATGCGAGAAAAGGTTACTTCATTCAAAGTACTATTTCTGGTTCTTACTCCCGATTAATGTCACCTATAACTTGGTCTAAAGGATGATTTCTAATAAATTTCCAAGCTCTAGGTTGAGTCTCGATCAGGATTTTCAAAGTTGATCGGGGATCAGCCTCAAAAACATTTTCGGGATTTTCAATAGAAGCGAGGAGTAGTTTTCGAAAAGAATTGATTTTTGAAAACATTTTCTTCTTCATTGTCCAAGGCTTTATCGATTTGGATTCACAGAAAACAACATGTATTGACTCTTCAACAATACGAGTGCGAGTATTGAAGACTCTATAAGCTCGCTTCTATTTGAATAGCCAATGAAGATACCTATATCGATTTGGAATCGAATTTACCAAGATTCTCTTTACCATTATTGTGCACATAGCACTTGCATCCAAAGACATGTAGGTGGCTGAGATTTGGCTTTCTTCCCTTGTAGAGTTCATATGGGGTCTTGTTCAGCTTCTTCCTCAAATAGGCTCGGTTGGAGATGTAGCAAGCCGTACTCATTTCGTCGGCCCAAAACACTTGAGAAGTGTTGTTCTCATTTAACATTGCTCTTGCCATCTCGTGAGGACTCTATTCTTCCTTTCAACAACACCGTTTTGTTGAGGAGTTCTTGGAGCGAGAAGTTATGATCAATCCCCACATTGTCACGTAACTCGCCAAGGCGTTGTTTTCAAATTCGCCACCATGATCAGTTCTTATACCTGAAATTGCAAAGCCTTTCTCGCTCGGACCTTTTTGGCAAAGGTAACAAACTGATCAAACGTTTCATCTTTAGATGATAAAAATATTGTCCAAGCAAATCTAGAGTAATCATCAACTATGACCAAGGTGTAGAGATTTCCACCAAGACTTTTTACTCTATTTGGTCCAACTAGATCCATATGAAGTAATTGAAGAGGTCTACTAGTTGAGATCTCGTTTTTTGCTTTGAAAGAAGATTTGGTTTGTTTTCCTTTTTGACAAGCATCTGAGACTATGTCATTTTTGAAATTCAATTTAGGAATACCAATGACCAAATCCTTTTTCAAAGCAACTTGTCAAGTTGAAACATATTAACATGAGCTAATCGCTTATGCCATAGCCAACTCTCATTCAAGTTACTAACAAAACACTTTTCAGAACTGAAGCATTGCTAGAGAGGTTAAGAGTATAACAATTTCCATCTCTAGGTGCTCTAAATAAGGCTTTAGTTTTCAAATCATCAATGGGGACTAAATCTTTTCTAACAATCAAGCATTCATTTGAATCAAAGATAACTAGGTTACCCTTGTCGGTGCTCGCTCACACTTAGGAGGTTGTGACACAATCCTTCTACTAGGTAGACATCTTTGATGAGAGGACCTTCATTGTTTCCTATCTCACCAATTCCAGCAATTTTTCCGATTGGTCTCCTCCAAATGTGACTCTACCACCATCCTTTGGTTTGATTGAAAGAAATTTGGATTCATCTCCGAGTCATGTGTCTTGAGCACCCACTATCAATGTACCACTTGTTGGGTCTTGATGCTCTAAGACAAACCTGCAATTCACAAGGATCAAGCCTTAGGTACCCATCTTTTCTTGGGTCCTTTGGAGTTAGTTTTGACCTTAGGAACATAAGTTCCTTTCGGTACCCATTGATAATTTCCCACGGGCTTAATTTTTCTTTCTTTTCTATGAAAGCAAGATGAAGTAGAATGACCCTTCTTATTACAGTAATTGCAATGCGCAAAGGGGTTTGAAGAGTGAACTGATTTTGTGAAATAGTTCATGTATGTTTTTTGACCACTCTTCTTCTTGCCTTTCTTCTTATCAAAATCTGGTCTGTAACCAATGCCACGATCTATCATTTATAAAACGTTGTTGTTTCAAAATGACATTGAGCATTTCACTTCCTCTAGTGAATTTCTCAAGTGCCTTTGTAAGATATGAATTCTTTTTCTTCGATCGGGACAATCTTTACAAATAGTATTTTCTCGAAGAAGACAACATTTCAACTTGAGATTCAAGAGCCGATTTCGATTTTCAGTTTGAAATATTTTTCAGCAAGTTTTTCAAATTCAAATTGCACGTCATATATTCATCAAACAGATCATCATAAGGAGGTTTGCAATCATATACCTCTTCGAGTTTAGCACGTTGCTCTTCTTCTTCAAAGAACTAGGCATATATTGGCTTTCTCTTCCTCATCCTCATCATCTTCATCGATGAGCTATCACCCCAGATGCCGGAGACATAAGCTTTCTTCTTGTATTTACTGAACTTCTTCTTTTCTTTGTCTTTGTTGTTCAGTTGTGGGCATTCAGACTTGATATGGCCAGGCTTTTGACATTCGTAGCGATGATGGGCTTCTTTGCCTCATAGCTGGAGCTCGCTTTGTGAAATTTCTTGAAGCCTTGGTCCCTCTTGTAGAATTTCTTAAATCTACGAACCATCATGCCTATCTCCTCATCTTCGTCTGCATTCTCATTTTCCTCATCTGAATCTTTAGCTTCTCTTGCGGCCTTGAGGGCAATTCCTTTGTTCTTGCCATGAACTTCATCAAGACCCTTCTTGAATTTGAGCTTAGCCTCATACTCAGAGAGGCTTCCGAATAGAGCAGCTACTGACGTCATTGACTCTCCCCGAGCCTCTTCAATAGCTGTGACCTTTGCTTCCCATTCCTTGTTAAGGATATTTAAGATCTTCCTTACTTGGACTGGTTGGTCATACTCTTTTCCAAGAGCCGCGAGTTGATTTATGAGATGAGTGAAACGAAGCTGAAATTCTCCAATAGATTCACCAGGCTTCATTCGAAGAAGATCATATTCGGTCATAAGAGTATTGACTCTGTTTTGCTTCACTCACTGTTCCTTCATGAGCTATCTCCGGAGCGTCCCACATGGCCTTAGCAGATGATAAGGTGCAAATACGAAAGTATTCTTGTTGGCTTAGTGCACTTTGGAGCAAAGAGAACCGCCTTGCCGTTGAGGGTGACGTTTCTTGTCATTCTCATCATATTCCTCTTCTAGCTTGGGAACTCTGACTCCATCTTCCACGGTTGATGGCTCATAATCTCCTCTTTCAAATACTCTCCATAGACCATACTCAGTTGCCATAACAAACACTTTGAATTTGGCCTTCCAGAATGAGTAGTGTTCTCCATTGAAGCCAGGTGGTCTGTTGATAGATGCTCCATCTGGTAAGATACCTTCCATAATGATCCTTCTCGAGTTGTTAAGCTCTTAAGAGAAGACCTTGCTCTGATACCAAATGAAAGTGGAGCAATATACCCAAGAGGGGGGGTGAATTGGGTATTTTAAAAACTTTCGAAATCTGCTTTCTGTTTTAGATAACAAAAAACAGAGATGAACAGAGTAGAAAGAAGAATAGCTGGACACGAGAGAATTTATCTTGGTTCGGTCTTAACAACTTGACCTACATCCAAAGTCCCGGACTCTCCGGGTTTTTCACTATCACAAAGATTACACACTCTGTACTTAAAGAGTAGTTCTCTCTAGAACTCACTCCCCCTTACAAGTTGTAATCAATGAACTCCCAAATCACCAAGTCCCCTTGACTTGTGATTCCTTTCAATAAATGATTTGAGATAAAGACTCTCTCTAAGAGTAGATGATAATAAACACTGAAGCTTATAATGTCAAAAGACAGAATACAAGTGAAAACCGAAAGGTAGTTTTGAAACTTGAATGCTTGTGCGTTTTCAGTTGTTGTAGTTGTTGAGAAGAATTGAATGCAGCTCTATTTATAGCTAGACAAAGCATTAATAGACCGTTGCATTAATAATCGACCGTTGGAGATGATTCACGAAGTTGTGAGCTACTTAGGTCTTCTTTCTTTCTCGAAACTCACTTAGTCCATTTGGTTGAATAGTCGAGTTGACTCTCTGCAAATTAATCCGTTGGAGAGGATGTTGCTTGATGTAGTAATCATTCTTTAATGCTTTGCAATCGTGTGCAGAGGATTAGCGAGGAAGGATGCAAGTTTCGGGTTGAGCATTTAATGTTCGACATCACTTTTGCTTTTACTTTAAACCTTCAAAAACTTACTTGACTCCAATCGAAACTCACTAGAAAGAGGATTAAATATATCCAAGTACCAATAAGGAATAATCATGGAAAGCATTGAGATCAAACATGAAGGTATAGCGAGAATCATTAAGTTCAAATTTCAAACAACGACCGAAACACGGAGGTTTGTTCACAAACCTCGAGGTTTGCCCATTTAAGTTTGAACATGTTTTTACATCAAAAACCACAAACCCGGAGGTTTATGATTAAACCTCGAGGTTTATAATGTTCCAATTAGGAAGGCTCCTTGAGTTTACCACAAACCTCGAGGTTTGTCGGGAACCTCGAGGTTTCATGTTATGTGTGAAACCCAAAGATATATGCGATGAAGCCAAACCTGGAGGTTTCTCAAGGAACCTCGAGGTTTTGCAAATGAGTGTAAGTTCATTGCTCTCGGGTTGCCACAATACTCGAGGTTTTAGGGAATACTCGAGGTTTTGGATAAATGGCAAGGTTGAATGATTTGACCCAAAAACACAAACTCCGGAGGTTTTTATGGAAACCTCGAGGTTTTCATCTTCCGGAAAACATTGGCTCTTCGAAGTCGAAACCGGAGGTTTCTGATAATACTCGAGGTTTCACAAATGATTTTCAAATCCATGGTTTGGCGCCAAGGCATAACCTCGAGGTTTGGAAGTAAACCTCGAGGTTTCACAACTTGGTGTGAAACCAGGTTTTCTCTGGAAGATCAAAACCTCGAGGTTTCTCAATAAACCTCGAGGTTTCACATTTATTTGTGAAACCAGGTTTTCTTAAGTTGGAATACGCAATCTTGATACTTCCTCATAAGACCAAACCTCGAGGTTTTCTCAGAAACCTCGAGGTTTGCTCTCACTCAGAGATTTCCAACATCTGAGAGCAAATCCTCATTCTTTGTTTACAATTGTTGGCAATCATCAAAATCTCTTCGAGAACCAACAATTTGGAGTGAAGGCACAGTGAGAACAATAAATCCCAACAATGAATGAAAAAAAGAATTGGAGCAGATCTGGAACAACAAATCATAACAATGAAGGAAAACAAGATTTCTACACTGACAAATCACAACAACAGATCTGGAACTATTAACTACACTGTTACCTCAGATTCATTCGAATTTGGAACAGAAAATAAATATAAATGGGGCTTACGAGAGACAGAGGCAAGCTCGGTCAAGTTGTAATCGATAGTGAACCATCCTTTGGTTGGAAACCCATCAACCGTGTAAACCCTATCTTCGTTTGAGTAAATCACGGAAATGTCTGTCGCATTCTCAAGCTTCAAGTTCAGGAAGCAAATTCCTGCTCCCTCCTTCGTCAATTGCAAATCGCACCACAGAATGACATTCGATGCGCTGGTATTTAGCGCCAACTTATACGCAGCGTCGCTTGAATCCGGAAATATCCTCAAAAATCCTCACGAAATAACATTGGACCAATTCTTAATGCCCTCATTGATGGAAACGAAACCCTAGAGAGAGGAGGAAGATGGGAGAGAGGAGTTACCTAGGGGAAATTTGTATTTGGCGGGATTGAGATCGGTGAGAATGGGAGAGAGTAACGGTGGCGGAGATGAGACGAGATTTTTTTTTGCTCAGGGAGATGAGACAAGATGGAGAGAGTGAACTAAGAGAATGGGAGAATGAGAAATAACGCTTAATATATATATTCGGGATGCCAAAATTGATTTTTTTGGCGTTCGAATATTTATTCAGACCCTAAAAATTTTATTTTGGAGTCCTAAATTATTATTTTGGACGCCTAAAATCCTAAGACACCAAAAAATTTCTAAAAATGCACTAAAATGCGCCAAATAATTAATTTTAGGCGTCCTAAAACAAGTTTAGAGTGTCAAAAATTTTCTTTTGGAGTCTCAGTATTATTATTCGGGGCGCCAACAATTTCTAAAAATGTGCCAAATTGTGCCAAATAATTAATTTTAGGCGTCATAAAACAATATTACAATGCCAAAAATAAATTTGAGGCGTCCTAAATAATATTTTAGAACGCCTAAGGCTCAAAACTAACCAAATAATTACGAGAATGCCACCACGTTCACTTTTTACTTTTTTTTTTTTTTTTTTTATTAATGACGTTTTTTGGGAAGTAATATTTCATTTTTGTAATAGTGTGATATTTTTAAAAGATTAAGGAAATTAAATAAGTTAGTTAATTATATCATATATTATATATCATTAAATTATATATCAATATATTAGTCAAATTAATTAGTTTGAAAAAAAAAATAAAAATAAAAAATTATTCTAAATCAATTTAATTAACTTTTTTAATTTCTCTTAAAATATTAGTTTTACTATTTTATATTTAGGATTGAGAGAGCAAACGCACCTGATGAGATCATTGATGACGTGGTACTTGGTGACAAATTTGATAGCGAAGTCAAAAGGTTTTTGAAAAAAATATATTTACCTTCAAGTTCTTAATCATTTTTTCAAAAAAAAAAAAAAATCCTTCTCTTCGTGCTTACAAAATCCGTCGTCACTAATTGTGGAAGTGTGATATTTTTAAAAGATTAAGAAAATTAAATAAGTTAGCTAATTATACCATATATTATATATCAATATATTAATAAAATTAATTCGTTTGAAAAAAATAAAAATAAAAAATTATTCGAAATCAATTTAATTAATTTTTTTAATTTCTCTTAGAATATCAGTTTTACTATTTTATATTTAGGATTGGGAGAGCAAACGCACCGATGAGATCATTGATGACGTCGTGGTGGATGTATCGGGATCCGATGACATTGGGGCTAGAAGATCTCGGACACGACCACCAATAATGCCATCGGGACCTTGATCTATCCTATCTAACTATCGGATGACCGAGAAAGTTTGATAAGCTGAAAATTATTATCTCGGACAGCCTACCAGGAAATACATACATTGATGGGGAGATGCTTAATCCAGTGGACAGTCCAAGCTTTTCGGGACTTATCTCTTGCCCATGCTCAAAGACACTTTAGGATTCAAACATCTTCCCAATCAAGGCATATAATACCGGCATATTCGTATCCTAATTTTCGTACTCTCACATCTTGGATCGTAATCGATTACGTTCGATGCACGGGTTCCTCATGAAGAGGCAAGTGCAGAGCATACTTGGAATCTAGGGAGCAGATAATACTGATATACTGAGAACTAAGGCTTTCAGAAACGGGAAGGAGAGTTTAGAAAGAAGTCATAGGAAACACACTCGAATATTATTGATCAACTGCGATCTGGTTACAACTGAACACAAAGTCTGCTTATATAGAGAAGCAGAGTCATTACAAGACAAACGGGGAAAAAGACAGTGCCAGTAAAAGGAGTGGCTTCAAATAAAAACGACAGACAGCAGTACATGATAATCGACATTATTATCTTCACGCCGAAAAGTAAAGGACACGTAATATACATCGAAAACACATGACTTAAAACCGGAAACCATTTGGAAACGGGTTGCGACAGTCTGACATCAACGGCTATGGGGACCACCCTTTGCAGATTGGTTCGTGATCTGGGGAGAGATTGTTGTTGTCACATCACCGTCATAGTAGTTGGACTGGAGATAGCCGAGTGGATTAAAATCATCGGGGGATGGATCTGGGCCAATCGGGTTATCTCGAACTTTGGTCTTGGGCTGCGGTTGAGAACAATGGGCCGGATCGAGACGAGCCTGGAAGAGACAAGAATGATTTGTGTGAATTGGTCCTCATCTTCATAAGGGTCTTGAGAGTCTTGAAGAATATTTCCCGAGAGTCAAGGGGAAGTTCCGCTTGTGAGGAAGAAGCATAGTATGATGACACATAATGAGGTTCGGTTGGTACAATTCATCATATGCGTATGCCTTATCTTCACTGGGTATAGGGCCAAGAATAGTACGGTCTTTGGAAACGAGACTTGTTGTAGTTGGCAAGGATGAGACCGAGTTCTTTCCATTGTCTTGGATCCGGTTGAACCCAATCAAGAGATTCGGTCCATAGTAGGGCATTGGTCTTTAGTTCTACACCATCGGCTTCTGCGCATGATAAGACCTGCTAAGAAAAAACACACAAGAAAATCTTTTTTGTTTTGATTTTTTAAGGAACCAAAGATTATTTTTTTCGATGACATTAAACAAAGAACCTCTCCAGAAATGAAGAGGGGCAAAGAGTGTGAGGAGTCTGACTAGGGCAGAATCTTCATTGTGACTGTCACAGATGTAATGGTAGACAGGTAAAGGGGCTAAGGCAATGGAGCTGGTATGGAGAATAGTCATTGTCCAGACATACCATAAAAGTTCATCAGGTATGGCACCTTGAATGAACGGGACAGTAGTGTATGGAGAGATAGGGCTAAAATGCTGGATTTTAGGAATGAGATCGGTCTATTGAATAGAAGATGGAGCCAAGAGTAGAGGTGCTCATTGGCATATTTTTGGAAATCTGTGAAGGAGTGGAGGTCGAATTAGGAGGGAGGACAGTTGCTTTAGTGCAATAAGGCATGGTGGTAGGAGGATGGCTTTACGAGAGGGTAAGGATGTAGAGAATCGTGGGTGAGGAGGAGGAGTCTTTTGAGGTGCGGAAAGGAAGTCTCGCAAGGATGTTGGGGACCCTTGAGGTGTTTAATGTGAATTTATAGCGTGAAAACCAGTCTTTCCACCGGAGTAATGCTTGGGCATCTCGCAGTAACTTCTTTTTGGATCTAACATCTTTGGAAAAGATGTGTTGTCCATTTCTCCGTGAAGTGGTAGGGGCTCGAGATGAAAGCTAAACTTTTCAATTCCACGTTTGTGACAAGGATCTCTTTATAGGTAGCATGATAATGTTTCTCTCGAGTCCTTGAATTGGCCACTTGCATGCCCACAGTAGTCTCGTACTCCATTAACTTCTTCAAGAAGTATTGCACCCCAATAATCTTCACTAGCATCAGTTTGTAGGATCATGTGTCCTTGATCTGGAATCTTTAGTGGTGGAGGATTTTGAGCAATCCTTTTGAGGGTAATTACAGCATTTGTCTGTACTTGTGACCATGGTGGTGGATTCTTTTTTAACATTTTGTACAGGTGGCTGGTATGATGGGACAATTGAGGGATAAAGTCTCTCAAAAAATTAACAATCCCGAGAAATTGTTGGACTTGTTTATAAGAGAGATTTTCATCGAAACTTGAGCAAATCCTGGGCAATATGTGGGCCTGGGGCTGTATTTACCGTTGTTAAAGTGCATTCCAAGGAAGTCAACTTCGGTGATTCCAATATCACTTTTCTTGGATGAGAGCATTATGCCATGTTGGGCTATGATCTGGTAGAAATGGGCCAGAAGCAATTGATGTTCTTCTTGGTGGTGAGAATAGTAGGATATCATCAATATAGATAAGAGCATTATTGATGATGGGCTCAAATATTTTGATCATAGCTTTACGGAACAATGAAGGGGCTACCTTGAGGCCAAAGGGCATGACGGTCCACTGATATTGAGCGTTAGGTATACAAAATGCTGTCTTGGGCCGATCTTGTGGGTGGATCCCAAGTTGCCAAAATCCTGCTTTAAGATCAAACTTTGAGAAAACATGGGCCGAGCCTTTCAATCGTGCAAATAAAGCCGTAGGCTTAGGAAGAGGAAATTTGTCATCTTGAAGAAAATGATTAAGAGGCTTATAATCAATAACAAGCCTTTTCTTTCCTCTTTTGATCTCGAGATCTTTTTCAACATAGAAAGCTTGACAAGCCCATTCGGACTTTGTTGGTTCAATGAGACCTTGTTTGAGTAGTGCGGCACATTCTTCCCGAGCTAGCTTTAAGTCCTCCGGATTCATACCGGATGGGAGGCTTTTGTAGGATTAATATCCTCATTCCTCTTAAAAGGAAGACTAATGAAGAAATCTTGATTTTTCCATAAGGGGAAGGATGTGGGAATTGGTCATGGCATCGACTTGATCTTGTAACAACTGATCTTTTACGTCGAATCTTGTGGTGGGGCATTACGTAATTCATAGAGAGAAGGAATTTACGTCCGGGGACCTGAAGTTGGATTTCCACCTGATCCCTTTGGGAAGTATAGTCAAATTCTTGGTGTGATAGAAGGCATCAAAACCAAGAAGAATATCTTTTTCCTGGAAGTTCACTTCCTAGCACTTTGATTTTTAAGGTGCATCCTGGGAAGAACTTAATGCTGATCTTTCTTACGGTGATCAAGTCAATTTTGAATATCTTTCCATCGCCAGTATAGAAGTGCGATTATGAGGTACCCATTCTTCAAGAGGAAGGATATGTGGTTTCATCCTGTATGAGAGGAACTGTATCAATGAAGGCTATTGCGGTAATGGGCTTTGAATATTTTTCGGTAGGACTTGGACTTGAATGTTTGGCAATGGAGCCGTCGGGTTAATCTCGGGATTGGAATTTAAAGAGCCAAGACATCCAATGGATGGAGTTTGGGGAGAAACTTGCTTTGGACAAGATTGATAGTTCCAGGGGAGAAATCTTCTTCTTCTGAGTGATAATCTTCTTCAGATTCAGAAAAGGATGAGTCTGTTGATTCAGCAGAAGAAGGAAGAACATATTGTGTTTCAGCATCCTGTTCATCCTGTTCTTCAAGATAATCTTCAATATCTGCGGTATTGTCTGAAATCATCAAGATCTTCTGAAGTTTCTGCATTATCTTGACATCACCTTTTGTCTTTTTTGGACAATTTTTTGCAAAATGTCGGCTTTCGGCAAACAAAACACCTGGAGCCTTTGGAGAAAGGTTTTCTAGATTTGAAAAATCTAGGTTTCTTCTCGAATCTCGATCGCCTTGATTTTTTGTAAGGTTTGGAACGGTTGAGAATAATGACGATAATGAGATTTCTTCTTGGAAGGACAATAACAATCCTTCGGTCTTTGCATTTGATCTTGAGATAAGGCTTCTTGCATGCGAGGCTTGAACTTATGAGCTTTCTTTTGCATGTCCTTGAAAAATTTATGTTGTTCGCGAGTTTATCAAGGGCATTGAGAGCAAGTGGTACAATTCTCCTATAGAGATGTCGGACATATCTCGTTGGAGAGCATTAATACTTCGTTAAGTTCTCGCCTGAAGCTCATCGGAAGGGAGGCAATAAAAGTATGCCTTAAGTTTACATCATTTCCTCCATTTAACATGTGGTATTTCTCCATCATTCGATTTGTAATGGATCGGAGATCTTTTCTTTTCAAAGAACAACATTTCATCTCAAAGAATTCTTGCTTTCTCTCTTTTCGATGATATTGTAATCTCCAATAAATTCTTTATGAATAACACCAAGGAGAAGTAGCGGGATCATCAACTTGAAGTTGAAGCTTTTGATATGGAGAAAGATTTTGAAACCATTCTACGAGGGTACTGTGAATCGTGAAACAAACTCTGTAATGCTTGCCTAAGAGGAATTTGATTTCTGTTGTGATTTGTAAAATCAATCCAGTACACTTTGAATTCTTGAAGGCGAAATCTCCATTTATCATCATATGGAGTATTATCAAAAGTGAATCATGGACCATTGGTAGGCTTAAAATGGATCTTGTCTTCGAGGTCGATCTTCGGGGTGTTCAACAAATGATTCATCAAATTCTTCTTCTTACGCACTTGGTCGGACCATAGCAATTCTTGAGATATCGCCATTTCGACTTGAGCAAGCATCGAATAAGTTTGGGAAAAATTTTCGACTTGTGATTCTTCTAAGCTAGAAGAGTCCTGTAAGGGAGCAAATTGATTGGGACTTTGAAGGATTCCTATGGAAGAAGTGCGAGGAGGATTAATGGCTGGTGTAGTGTAGGAGAGTAATGGTTTGTGAGGAAGATGCAGTAGAAGTAATGGATGAATATGTTGGAGGCTGGGTGGATGGGGATAGATTAGCTGCTTGTTTGTTTTTCTCTTGGGATGAAGGTGGATTGGAAGATGGTTCATTAATTTGGATTCCTTTAGATCCTGAATAGGATCCTGGATCATGGGTTTGGAAGGGAGTGAAATAAGGTGGTCTTGGCCTAGGATAGGTGAACTAAGGTTTAGGTTGAGGTCTGGTCTGTGGAGGTAATTTTGGAGGAGACAGTTGAGCAAACAATGCATAATTGAATTTAAACATTTTTTTGTATGTACGCTTCTTCCGGGTAGGGTTGGTGATGAAGGAAACAAAGGGTCTTTGGAATGGTTGATAATGAAGGATAGGGTTCATATATAGCACTCGAGACTGTTTTTTGGCTATATCAATTCAATTCTTTTTAAATCTTGTTGAATGGCCGAAGCTCAATTTCTTTTGTTTGAACGGGAAACCATGTATCCTCTTTCGATAAATGCCTTAAGTTCTGCATCCAATTTGATAGCTTGCTGCTTCTGATGGAGATATAGGTTTTTAACCTCTTCATGTATTTGATCTATTTGATAGGCTAATCCCTCTGTTTTAGTTGTCAGAGAGTCAAGCTTGGAATCAATCCTTTTCAAGGTATTATTTTGGCAAACAGCATTTTGAGTCTGCCAATTCAAAACCTCTTTAGTTTGTGTGGATTGAAAATTTCCTTGAGCATCAACTGTGTTAGGAACAGCATAAGGCTTGGATGGGATCCTATTAGCCTGATCAACTCTTCTTTCAAGAGGAGGAAATTCTTGTTCATAAGGGTTGAGCATGGCAATACAAGAATAGGTTGAGGAGTAGGCTTGATTTGGAGTTGTGACAAAAGGTTCGATGGAGAATCGAGAGCAACATCGGAAAGTATTTCTTAACAAGGTCATGGTGACCTGTTTCTAGCATGAGTTCAACAAGGGACATATCTTTAGAGGACTTTGCCGAAGGAGGAGGTGGTTGCCAACGACGTGTAGAACGCCTAGAAGAGACTAGCTGTGCAGAGCCATAATCATCATTGTCATCAAACTTCCTGCTTCTGTGAGATCTACAAGGAGATCTAGGAGAGGACTTGTCCTTCAATGCTTGCTTATGGGCATATTTACAGGGATATAATCTTTGTTCATCATCTGAATCTTCCCACCATTCAGGAGTATCACATTCACATTCTGGATCACACATTCCTGATCCTGGAACATCCCATAAGAAATGACCATTAATATGTGAAACATAGCAAGGCTTGGCATCTTGGTTTATCCAAGCAATTGGAGGATCTCTTCCGGAGGGTGTGTAAGCAAATGTCAATGATAAAAGTCTTCCACTAGGATGTGGATTTGACGGTCCAGAGGTACTGGGTCTAATGAAAGTGGTTTTTGAACACCATTTCCAAGGTTTTCAATTTTTGGTGGAGTGGAGGTATGAACGTCTGGCTGCTTTTTATGGAAAAACTTTTCATAATTGCTAATCCATTCCATAGGCATGATTTGAGCGAGTTCATTCTTTGGGATCTGTAGGGGAATCTGGATAATGGATGTTTCATCTGCTCTATTAGAGAAGCAACAAGGGCATCCGTGGTTGAATTAGGAAGTTCAAGATCATAAGCATGATTCTGAGACGATAGATAATCTGATGATGAAGTGTAGCCATAATGGCTTGAGAGTCTTGTTCGCTCGTGATCTGGATCTGAACTTTTAATCTCCTTGGAAGAGTTCGTCATCGAGGACCGACATTATAATCATTTGGATGGTTAGGATAACACTTGCCATTGCTAAGAGTAGTTAGGAGTGCACCAATAAGAGCATGTGAATAGTTCTTATAGGTGGTATCTAAAAGAGCTACTTTAGCAGTAACAAGAAGTCCTTTTCTGCTATGGAGAGTAAGAGCTAATCGAACAGCTCCAAAATGAAGATGGGTATATCCTTCTGATTTCCATTTTTCAATGAGATCTGGGGAAATCTCAATGGTGGAATATTGTTCTTGGTAGTTGCCGGGAAGAGTACACTTTGTTCAAGTTTGGTAGATTGAACAATTTCTTTGACCTGTGGTCTTCTTATTCGATTATTGATCGATGGAACTGGTAAATGAGTTGCTTCTATGGTAGTAGTTGTACGGGTTAAGGTAGTGGTAGATTAGTGGATCAATAGGACGATCGGGATGATGGGTAACCTCAATAAGATTTTCTATTTTGTTGGAAAGAGTTCTCTTCATAGAAGGAGACAAATTTCTAGGGATAAAGGGAAATGATAAGAAGAAGAAGATCTGAGGTAGATGATCTGGGTGCTTCAGTCATGTTTAAGAGATGTTACTAACCTTCGTTCTAAATATTTTAGCATTATCTGCAAAAATCGTTCAGGCTCTGATACCACACTGGAGGGTGGATGTATTAGGATCCAAATGAATGTGTTGTGTCTTCGAACCAAGGGCTAGAAGATCTCGGACACGGCCACCAACAATGTCATTAGGACCTTGATCTATCCTATCTAACTATCCGGATACCTAGAAAGTTTGATAAACTGAAAATTATTATCGGACGGTTACCGGGAAATACATACATTGATGGGGAGATGCTTAATCCAGTGGATGGTCCAAGCTTTTCGGGACTTATCTCTTGCCCATGCTCAAGGACACTTTAAGATTCAAACATCTTCCCAATCAAGGCATATAATGCGGCATATTCGGTATCCTACGATTTTGATACTCTCACATCTTGGATCGTAATCTTGATTCTATTCTGGTGCACAGGTTCCTCATGAAGAGGTAAGTGCAGAGCATACTTGGAATCTAAGGAGCAGATAATACTAACATACTAAGAACTAGGGCTTTCAGAAACAGGAAGAGGGTTTAGAAGGTAGCCATAGAGAAAACACTCGAAATTTTATTGATGTTGCGATCTGGTTACAAGCGAACACAAAGTCGCTTATATAGAGCGAGACATTACAAGACAAAGCGAAGGGAAAAAACGTGCTACTAAAAGTAGCGGATGAAAATTAAAACGACGGACGGTACATGACGACATTATTATCTTCACGCTAGGAAAAGTAAAGGACATCTTTTATTAAACATCGAAAAGTAAACACATGACTTAAAACCCGGAAACTTGTAGGAAACGGGTTGCCAACGGTGCCGACACTAGTTATGGAGACCATCCTTGCAGATTGGTTCGTGATTTGGGGAGAGATTATTGTTATCATTGTCATTGTCGTAGTAGTTGGTCTGGATATAACTGAGTGGATCAAAATTATTGTAAAATGGATCGGGCCTGGGTTATCTCGAACTTTGGTCTTGGGCTGCGGTTGAGAACAATGGGCTAGAAAATGAGATGAGCCTGGAGGTGAAAGAGATAGCTGTGTGAAATGATCTCCTCATCTTCATAAGGGTCTTGAGAGTCTTGGAGAATTTTCCCGAGAGTCGGGGAAGTTCCGTGCTTGTGAGGAAGAAGCATAGTATGATGACACATAATGAGGTTGGTTGGTACAATTCATCATATGCGTATGCCTTATCTTCGGGTATAGGGCCGAGAATAGTACGGTCTTTGGAAGCAGATTTGTTGTAATTGGCAAGGATGAGACCAAGTTCTTTCCATTGTGTTGGGTCTGGTTGAACCCAATCAAGAGATTCGATCCAAAGTAGTGCATTGGTCTTTAGTTCTACACCATCGGTTTCTGTGCATGATAAGCCCTGCTAAGAAAAACACACAAGAAAATCTTTTTTGTTTTGATTTTTTAAGGAACCAAAGATTATTTTTTTCTATTACATTAAATACAAAAACCTCTCCGAAAGGAAGAGGGGCAAAGAGTGTGAGAAGTTTGACAAGAGCAGAATTTTCATTGTGGCTGTCACAGATGTAATGGTAAATAGAGAGTGGAGCAAGGGCAATGGCGCTGGTATGGAGGATGGTCATTGACCAAACGTACCAGAGGAGTTCATCAAGTATAGGACCTTGAATGAACGGGATGGTAGTGTATGGGCATATAGGGCTAAAATCTTTGGATTTTAGGAATGAGATCAGTCTTGTTGAATAGAAGATGGAGCCAAGAGTAAAGGTACTCATTGGCATATTTTGGAAATCGTGAAGGAGTGGAGGTCGAATAGGAGGAAGGATAGTTGCTTTGGTGTAATAAGGCATGATGGTAGGAGGATGGCTTTACGAGAGGGTAAGGATATAGAGGATTTGTGGATGAGGAGGAGGAGTCTTTTGTGGTCTGGAAAGGAAGTCGGCAAGGATGTTCTGTGGTCCTTTGAGGTGTTTAACTGAGAATTTATAGCGTGAGAACCAGTCTTTCCACCAAAGTAACTAGGCATCTGGCAGTAGCTTCTTTTTGGATCAAGCATCTTTGGAAAAGATGTGTTGTCCATTTCTACTATGAAGTGGTAGGGGCTCGAGATGAAAGCTAAATTTTTCAATTCCACGTTTGACGCAAGGATTTCTTTATAGGTAGCATGATAATGTTTCTACGAGTCTTTGAATTGGCCACTTGCATGCCCACGGTAGTCGTACTCCATTAACTTCTTCAAGAAGTATTGCACCCCAATAATCTTCACTAGCATCGGTTGTAGGATCATGTGTCCTTGATCGGAATCTTTAATGGTGGAGGATTTTGAGCAATCCTTTTGAGGATAACTACGCATTTGTACGTACTTGTGACCAGATGGTGGATTCTTTTTTAACATTTTGTACGGGTGGCTGGTATGATGGGACAATTGGGGATAAAATCTCTCAAAAAATTAACAATCGAGAAATTGTTGAACTTGTTTATAAAGAGATTTTCATCGGGGAAATTTTAGTAAATCCTGGGCAATATGTGGGACTGGGCTGTATTTACCGTTTTAAATGCATTCCAAGAAAATCAACTTCGGGTGATTCCAATATCACTTTTTTGGAGAAAGCATGATGCCATGTTGGGCTATGAATGGTAGAAATGGGCCGAAGCAATTGATGTTCTTCTTGATTCTTGAGAATAGTAGGATATCATCAATATAGATAAGAGCATTATTGATGATGGGCTCGAATATTTTAATCATGGCTTTCGGAACAATGAAGGGGCTACTTTGAGGCCAAAGGGCATTACGGTCCAGCTGATATTGAGCATTGGGTATACAAAATGTTGTCTCGGGCCGATCTTGTGGTTGGATTCCAAGCTGCCAAAACCCTGCTTTAAGATCAAACTTTGAGAAAACATGGGCTGATCCTTTTAACTGGGCAAATAAAGCTGTAGGCTTAGGAAGAGGAAATTTATCATCTTGGAGAAAATGATTAAGGGGCTTATAATCAATAACAAGCCTTTTCTTTCCTCTTTTGATCTCGGATCTTTTTTCAACATAAAATGCTTGACAAGCCCATTCGGACTTTGTTGGTTCAATGAGACCTTGTTTAAGTAGTGCGGCACATTCTTCTCGAGCTAGCTTTAAGTCCTCTGGATTCATTCCTGGATGGGAGGCTTTTGTAGGATTAATATCCTCATTCCTCTTAAAAGGAAGACTAATGAAGAAATCTTGATTTTTCCAATGGGGAAGGATGTGGGAATTGGTCATGACTATCGGCACAATATTGTAACAAGCGTCTTTTATATCGAATATTGTGGTGGGGTATTACGTAATTCATAGAGAGAAGGAATTTCTGTCCGGGGACTGAAGTTGGATTTCCATATGATTCCTTTGGGAAGTATTGTCAAATTCTTGGTATGATAAAAAGCATCAAAACCAAGAAGTATATCTTTTCTCCGGAAGTTCACTTCCTAATACCTTGATTTTTAAGGTGCATCCTGGGAAGAACTTAATGCTGATCTTTCTCTTTGTAATTAGTCAATTTTGAATATCTTTCCATCGGCGGTAAATAAAAAGTCTTGATTATGAGGTATCCATTCTTCAAGAGGAAGGATGTGTGGTTTCATCCTTGTATGAGATGAACTGTATCAATGAAGGCTATTGCGGTAATGGGCTTTGAATATTTTTACGGTAGAACTTGGACTTGAATGTTTGGTGATGGAGTCTTCAAGTTGATCTCGGGATTGGAATTTAAAAGCCAAGACATCTAATGGATGGAGTTTGGGGAGAAACTTGCTGGACAAGATTGATAGTTCTTGGAGAGTAATCTTATTCTTCGAGTGATAATCTTCTTGATTCGAGAAAAGGATGAGTCTGTTGATTCTTCGAAGAAGGAATGACATATTGTGTTTCATCATTTTGTTCATCTTGTTCTTCAAGATAATCTTCGATGTTCTTTGTATTATCTAAAATCATCAAGATCTTTTGAAGTTTTGCATTATCTTGACATCACCTTTTGTCTTTTTGGACAATTTTTTGCAAAATGTCGGCTTTCGCAAAAATGAAACACCTGGAGCCTTTGGAGAAAGGTTTTCTAGATTTGAAAAATCTAGGTTTCTTTACGAATCTCGATCGCCTTGATTTCTTGTAAGGTTTCTGGAAAGATTGAGAATAATGGTGATAATGAGACTTCTTCTTTGAAGGACAATAACAATCCTTATGGTTCTTGCATTTGATCTTCAGATAAGGCTTCTTGCATGCAGGCTTGAACTTATGAGCTTTCTTCTGCATATCCTTGAAAAACTTATGTTGTTCACAAAATTTATCAAGGGCATTGAGAGCAAGTTGGTACAATTCTCCTATGGAGATGTCAGACATATCTCTTTGGAGAGCATTGATACTTCTATTAAGTTCTGCCTGAAGCTCATCAGGAAGGGAGACAATAAAAGTATGACTTAGGTTTACATCATTTCCTCCATTTAACATGTGGTATTTCTCCATCATTCGATGGTAATGAGTCTGGAGATCCTGTCTTTTTAGAGAGCAGCATTTCATCTCAAAGAATTCTTGCTTCTCTCTTTTCCGGATGATATTATGATCTCCAATAAATTCTTTATGAATAACACCGAGGAGAAGAGCAGGGTCTTCCACTTGAACCTTGAAGCTTTTGATATGGAGAGAGATTTTGAAACCATGCTCGAGGGTACCGAGTGAATCGTGAAACAAACTCCTGCAACGCTTGCCTAAGAGGAATTTGATTTTTGTGATTTGTAAATCTATCCAGACCTGAATTCCTCAAGGCGAAATCGCCATTTATCATAAGGAGTGTTGTCAAAAGTGAACCATGGACCATTGGTAGGCTTGTAGTCATGGTTTGTCCTCGAGGTCGATCTTCGGGGTGTTCAACAAATGATTCATCAAATTCTTCTTCTTCGCACTTGGTCGGACCATAGCAATTCTTGAGATATCGGCCATTTCGGCAGGCTAGCATCGGAATGAATTTGGGAAAAACCTTGGCGTGATTCCTCCGGCTTGGATGAGTCTGTAAAGGAGCAAATTGGTTTGGACTTTGTAGGATTCCTATATGAGAAGGATTAGTGGATGGTGTAGTGTGAGAGGAAGTTTGTGAGGAGGATGTTGCGGAAATGTGATGAATAGGTAGATGGTTGGGTAGGTGAGGAGGACTTGCTGCATTTTTGTTTTTGTCTTGGGAAGGTTCATTAATCCGAATGCCTTGAGAGCCGGATCTGGTTCATGAGTGTGAAAAGGGTGAAGTATGGTGGTCTTGGTGTAGGGGTAAGTAAAGCGAGGTGTAGGTGAGGTTTGGTGTGTGAGGTTAATTTTGGTGGTGATAATTGAGCAAACGGCGGATAATTGAATTTAAAGCATTTCTTTGTAATGTCTGCTTCTTCGGGTAGAACATTTGTTGGTGATGAGGGAAACAAGGGTCTTTGGAATGGTTGAAAATGAAGGATAGGGTTCATATATAGCACGAGGCTTGCTTTTTGGCTATATCAATTCAATTCTTTTTAAATCTTGCTGAATAGCTGAAGCTCAATCTCTTTACATTTTGAGCAGGAACCCATGTATCCTCTTTCGATAAATGCGAAGTTCTGCATCCAGTTTGGTAGCTTCTTTGTTTTTTTGATGAAGATAAAGATTTTTAACCTCTTGGATATCTGGTCTATACGAAAGGCTATCCCCTTGTCTTGGTGGTCGGAGAGTCAAGCTTGGAATCAATCCTTAGCAAAGTATGGTTCGACAAAAACGGCATTTGAGTGCCGGTTTAAAACTTCCTCGGCTTGTGAGAATTTGGAAATTTCCTTGGGCATCAGTTGTCTTTGGGAGTAGCATATGGTTTGGATAAGATCTTGTTAGCTTGATCAATTCTTCTTTCAAGGGAGGAAATTCCTTTTCATAAGGATTGAGCATAGCAATACAAGAAGCGGCTTGAGGAGCGCTTGAATTGGGGGCAACAAAAAAGGTTCGATGGAGAATCGAGAGCAACATCTGGAAAGTATCTTTTAACAAGGCCATGGTGACTGTTTCTAACATTAGTTCAACAAGGGACATGTCTCTTGAAGATCTTCTTGGAGGAGGAGGCGGTTGCCAACGGCGTGTAGAACGCCCTAGAAAGAGGCGGCATGTGCGAGCCATAATCATCATTGTCATCAAACTTCTTATTCTTGTTGGATCTACAAGGAGATGCGGGGAGAGGATTTGTTTTTTAATGCTCGCTTGTGAGCATATTTACAAGGATATAAACCTTGTTCATCATCGGAGAATCTTCCCACCATTCGGGAGTATCACACTCCTGCAGTGGATCACACATTCGATCTGGGACATCCCATAAAAAGTGACCATTGATATGTGAAACATAGCAAGGCTTGGCATCTGGTTTATCCAAGCAATTGGCGGATCTCTTACGGAGGGTGTGTAGCGAGGTGTAAGTGACAACATTCTTCCACTAGGATGTGGATTTGATGGTCCAGAAGTACTTGGTCTAGTGAAAGTGGTTTTTGATACACCATTTCCAAGGTCTTCAACCTTTGGTGGAGTGGTGGTGTGGACATCTGGCTGTTTCTCATGGAAAAGCTTTTCATAATTCTTTGATCCATTCCATAGGCATAATCGAGCTAGTTCATTCTTTGGGATCTGCCTCGGAATCTGGATAATGGATGTTTCATGCTTGCTCTATTAGAAAGCGCAACAAGGGCATCGTGGTTGAATTAGGAAGTTCAAGATCATAAGCATGATTGCGAGACGATAGATAATCGATGATGAAGTGTAGCCATAATGGCTTGAGAGTCTTGTTACGCTCCTGTGATGGATCTGAACTTTTAATCTCCTTGGAAGAGTTACGTCGAGAAGGGCGACATTATAATCGAGCTGGATAGTCGGGATAACTCTTGCCGTTGCTAAGAGTGGTTAGGAGTGCACCAATAAGAGCATGAGAATAGTTCTTATAAGTGGAATCTAAAAGAGCCACTTTAGCGATGCTGAGGAGTCCTTTTCTTCCATGAAGGGTGAGAGCCGGCGAACTGACACCAAAATGGAGATGAGTATAGCCTTCAGATCTCCATTTAGCAATGAGGTGCGGAGAGATCTCGATGGTGGAATATTGCTCCTGGGTAGTTCTAGGGAGAGTACCTTTGTTCAAGTTTGGTAGGCTGAACAATTTCTTGGACATGTGGTCTTCGGTTCGAATAATGGATCTGATGGAACTGGTAAATGAGTTACTTGTGGAAATGGCTAATGCGGGTTAAGTGGTAGATCGGTAGATCCAACGGGACGATCGGGATGATGGGTAACTTCAATAAGGTTCTCTATTTTGTTGGAAAGAGTTCTCTTCATAGAAGGAGACAAATTTCTAGGAATAAAGGGAGTGATAAGAGAAGAAGATTCAGAGGTAGATGATTGAGGTGGTTCACTCATACATTGGGAAAGTTGTTTCTTACTCACCTTTGTCCTAAGTATCTCAGCATTATCCGCAAAATTCGCAGCTCGATACCCGCTAGTGAGGGTGGATGTATCAAGGTCGATGGCATTATTGGTGGGCGTAATGCGAGATCTTCTACCTGATAATGTCATCGGATTTTTGATACATCCACCCTCACTAGTGTGGTATCGAGCCCAGCGAATTTTGCGGATAATCCGAGATACTTAGGACAAAGGTGAGTAAGAAACAACTTTCCCGTATGAGTGAACCACCTCAATCATCTACCTCTCGAATCTTCTTCTCTTATCACTCCCTTTATTCCTAGAAATTTGTCTCCTTCTATGAAGAGAACTCTTTCCAACAAAATAGAGAACCTTATGAAGTTACCCATCATCCCGATCGTCCCGTTGGATCTACCGATCTACCACTTAATCCCGTACCATTTCCCATGTAAGTAACTCATTTACCGCTTCCATCAGATCCATTATTCGAACCCCGTAAGACCACATGTCCAAGAAATTGTTCAATCCTACAACTTGAATAAATTGTACTCTCCCGCAACTACCTGTGAGCAATATTCCACCATTGAGATCTCTCCGCACCTCATTGCTAAATGGAGATCTCAAGGCTATACTCATCTCCATTTTGGTGTCAGTTTCGCTCGGCTCTCACCCTTCATGGAAGAAAAGGACTCAGCATCGCTTAAAGTGGCTCTTTTAGATTCCACTTATAAGAACTATTCTCATGCTCTTATTGGTGCACTCCTAACCACTCTTAGCAATGCAAAGTGTTATCCCGACTATCCACTGATTATAATGTCAGTCTCCGACGTAACTCTTCCAAGGAGATTAAAAGTTCAGATCCAGACATCCACAGAGCAGAACAAGACTCTCAAGCCATTATGGCTACACTTCATCATCGAACATTATCTATCGCCTCGTTAATCATGCTTATGATCTTGAACTTCCTAATTCAACCACTGATGCCCTTGTTGCAGTTTCTAATAGAGCGTATGAAACATCCATTATCCATTCCGAGGCAGATCCCAAAGAATGAACTAGCTCGACATGCCTATGGAATGGATCAGCAATTATGAAAAGCTTTTCCATGAGAAACGCATGTCCACACCACCACCCACCAAAGGTTGAAGACCTTGAAATGGTGTATCAAAAACCACTTTCACTAGACCAAGTACTTACGGACCATCAAATCCACATCCTAGCCGGAAGAATGTTGTCACTTACACCCGCTTACACACCTCCGTAAGAGATCCGCCAATTGCTTGGATAAACCAGATGCTAAGCCTTGCTATGTTTCACATATCAACGGTCACTTTTATGGGATGTCCCAGATCGTGAATGCGTGATCCACTTGGTGTGAGTGTGATACTCCCGAATGGTGGGAAGATTCGATGATGAACAAGGTTTATATCCTAAATATGCTCACAAGCGAGCATTAAAAAACAAATCCTTCCCCATCTCCTTGTAGATCCAACAAGAATAAGAAGTTTGATGACAATATTG